>BQNB010028050.1:0-10329 GCA_026074375.1 Tanacetum coccineum | reverse complement strand
ACTTTTAATTACTTGGTGTAAGCGAGAATGTTATAAATATATCTATTTGGGATTGACATCCCCGTTCGGGTGAGTATCACTCACTAGTTTTGGCGGTTCCAAACTAATGGAGGTATACCATGTCGGATTTGAGATGTTGCGGGTTAAACATCTACACGGGCATTGTTGGCAATTTATATTGCAATTCATACATGTCAAGCTTTAGTGTCATGAGCTTAGGGAAACATAATTACACTTTGTGATATTGTATGTGTTACATTATTATGCACTTGAAATCTTGCGGTCCTACTTTACACATTACTTAAACCTGTGAATTCACCAACTTTATGTTAACATTTTAAAGCATGTTTTTCTCAGGTCAATAAGGTGCAAAGGCATGGATACATTGGATGTCATGATTTTGGGAGTCATATTGCATGAAGATTTACTTGCATTACATTTTGGGGAATATTTGTTATGTAGTTAAATCTTTACATTTTCAAGGATAAACAAGTTAAGCTGTGAGCTTTTGTAACAAAAAATTTCATTAAATCTAATGTATCATTTTTAAACGACTCATTTAGAGGTCGTTCTCTCATATCTTGTGCTATTTATCTATGAAGTAACACTCCTGAACCCTTATTCTGATACGACCCAGTTTGGGGGTGTTACAGATTGGTATCTAGAGCCAAGGTTATTGAGAACCAGGTCAAATGTTTTTTACTTGGACTATAACCATTTTCAGACATTGCATCATACAAAGTTTTTCATGAGACATACATACACTATTTGTTTGTATTAGTTGGTTATACTAGATGCTTACATGATTAATATATGTGTTTATATTATATTACGTATATTACTACTGGTCTTATATATATACTTATATATACTCTTTTTGGGTTGTTACAGATTCAGTCTTGTCGTCAGGCTTAACATTGTCTGTAGTTACTTATACGTCTGTATATTTTGATTCAGAGCCATGGAGATTTCAGTGGGTATTTGATGCCAAGCCACAGTCTCCAGAGGCCGCACTGCAGACACCACCATCACCAGACTACGTGCTTGTTCCTGATCACCCACCATCACCAGACTATGTACTGGTCTAGAGTACCCGGAGTATCTAGTTCCGTCAGACAATGACATTTTAATTGAGTATCAGCCCTTACCTGCTGATGCTTCACCGACAACCCTATCATCGGGCTACATTGCTAACTTAGACCTTGAGGAGGATCCAGAGGAGGATCCAGAGGATGACCCTAAGGAGGATCCTGCTGACTATCCTGTTGATAAAGGAGATGAGGAGGAAGAGGAGTTCTTTAGGTATGATGCTGATGATAAGGAAGGGGAGGAGGTAGAGGCCTCTAAGGAGGAGGATGATAACGAGGAAGAGGAGCATCTAGCTCCTACCGACTCTTTTACCGTACCTATTAATGACCCTGTACCCTCAGCTGAGGATACATAGGCATTTGAGACAGACGAGTCTGCACCTACACCACCACCACTTAGAATTCGCAGGGCTAGGATATCTATCCGACCCCAGACACCTATGGCAGCTCCTATGGAGGTACTTATTGCTACGGTTGCTGTTGCACTACCTTTATCAACACAACCACCATCTCCACTTACTCTACTATCATCTATACTCCCCCAGATTCCCTCACCACCATTACTTTTCCATCACCACCTACCCATACTAGCCCTACCTATGCTGAGGCACCACTAGATACAGAGCATCCATGATTCGGTCGAGAGCTGCATCACCACTACCATTACCTGCACCATCATCACCTTTGCTATTACATGCTACTAATCATAGGAAGGATGTTCCCAAGGCTGATGTACCACCTTAGAAAAGGTTATGTTTGACTGCTCCTACTCCTAAGTTTGAGGTTGGGGAGAGTTCAGTAGTAGCTACTACCAGACAGCCTGGATTAGATGTTACTCATGCTACTAATTATGGTTTTGTTGATACTGTAGATGCACCCCTAGATGCCTTATGTCTAGAGAGGTTGGCTATAGGGTTACAGATGTTTAGAATGATAGGGTTAGGGATATAGAGGAGACAGCACCGACCACCTTAGAGGCGGTCAACCAGAGAGTGGCAGATCTTGCCACTACTCTTGCTCAGGATACTTATGAGACGTATATCGATTTGAGGATGCACAAGATAATCGAGCTTTCTTGAGAGCTCAGATCAACATGATACGTAGAGACTGACGGTACTTCAATGCTATGGCGATTGCTTTCGAGAAAGAGGCGATGTATGCTCGTAGAGCATGGGCTGGTTTTGAGGACAAGAGCGCAGCTATAGAGGCCCATGTCAGGACACTAGAGACACGGGTTGCAACATTGATGGCTTAGACTTCATCACTTCAGACTCAGTTAACTACAGCTCTTGGACGTATTCAGACACTAGAGGCTAGGGAACCAGCATGCACTAACGACCTAGAGGATGCTGATGGTAGTGCTTAGTTTTACTTCCTGTCATGTCATAGGTATCATGTAGCCTGCTAAGTATTATAGGTTATTCCCAGCTAGCATGGTCGTAGGACTTGTATTTTTCATTTATGTATCAAAACTATCATGTATGTTTTCAAAATTATACATGATGATGATGTATTATGTTATGTCAATCTCAATTTGGTTACATATCTCGTTATGTGTTGTGATCCCATTTTATTTATTATGCATATGTCATGTCGCGATTATGATTGTATGAAATCTAACATGTATTATATTTTCTTGTGATTTTGAAGAAAATGCCAACAAAGAGAACCACCACAACCACCACACATATGACTGATGCCGCCATTAAGGCACTGATTGCCCAGGGTGTTGCTACCGAGTTATCTGAGTATAAAGCCAATAGAGGCGGTGGAAATGGTGATGATAGCCATGATTTTGGAAATGGCAGAAAGATAGAGTGAGCTGCTCGTGAGTGCACGTACAACAACTTCTTAAAATGCCAACCTTTTAATTTCAAGGGTACTGAAGGAGTTGTTGGGTTGACTCAATGGTTCGAGAGGATGGAATCATTTTTTCATATAAGCAACTGCATAGTTGAAAATTAAGTCAAGTTTGCCACATGTACCTTACATGGAAATTCTTTAACGTGGTGGAACTCTCATGTTAAAACTGTTGGTCACAATGTTGCTTATGGCATGCCGTGGAAAACACTCATGAAAATGATGACCAAAAAATACTGTCCAAGAGGTGAGATCAAGAAATTAAAGATTGAGATCTGGAATTTAAAGGTGAAGGGTACGGATATAGTAAGTTATACCTAACGCTTTCAGGAGTTAGCCTTGTTATGCGAGAGGATGTTTCTCGAAGTGTCTGATATGGTAGAAAAATATGTCGGTGGACTTCTCGACATGATTCAGGGAAGTGTGATGGAATCTAAGCCAAAGACAATGCAGGATGTAATTGAGTTTGCTACTGAACTGATGGATCAAAAGATCCACACTTTTGCTGACCGTTAAGCTGAAAACAAAAGGAAGCTTGATGACGACTCAAGAAACAACCAGAAATCAACAACAACCCTTTAAGAAGCAGAATGTTGCCAGGGCCTACACTGCTAGGCCTAGTGAGAGAAAAGTGTACGAAGGATCTAAAAATCTGTTCCCTAAATGAAACTATCATCACGATGGGCAGTGTGCACCAAGGTGCAACAATTGCAAGAAAGTTGGCCATCTGGCGCGTGATTGTAGGAGCCCTGCAACTAATGCTAATGCTAACAATCAAAGAAACTTCAGGGCAAATCAGAGGGTTGTCTATTGCTCTGGGTGTGGAGTTCAGGGGCATTACAAAAAAGACTGTCCGAAGTTGAAGAACAAGAATCAGGGAAACCAAGCTGGGAATGGTAATGATTAGGTAAGGGCTTATGCTGTGGGCACTACAGGGACAAACCCAAACTCCAATGTCATTACGGGTACGTTCCTCCTAAACAACCGTTATGCTTTAATTTTATTTGATACTGGTGTTGATAAGAGTTTCATATCTACTACATTTAGTTCTTTACTTAATATTACTCTAACTGCACTAGACCATGGTTATGACGTCAAGTTGGCTGATTGTAAAATAATTGAGGTTAATACACTTATATGGGGTTGCACATTAAACTTTTTGAATCATCCATTCAATATTGATTTAATGCTTGTAGAGCTCGGTAGCTTTGATGTCATAATTGGTATGGACTGGTTAACAAAAAATCATGCCATAATTCTCTGTGATTAGAAGATTGTTCATATTCCCTTTGGGAATGAAATCTTAATTGTTCGAGGCAACGGAAGCAACAACTGACACAAATCTCGATTAAACATCATCTCGTGCACCAAAACTCAAAAGTATCTGCTAAAAGGATGTCATGTCTTTTTGACACATATTACCGCAAAGAAGGCTAAAGACAAGTCGGAGGAGAAGTGACTTAAAGACGTACCAATTTTTCAAGATTTTCTTGAAGTTTTTCCTGAGGACTTGCCGGGTATTCCACCAGTCCGACAAGTGGAATTTCAAATTGATTTGGTACATGGTGCTGCAACTGTAGCACATGCACCTTATCGATTAGTTCCATTCAAGATGAAAGAATTGTCAGATCAACTGCAGGAACTTTTCGACAAAGGCTTCATAAGACACAATTCCTCACCTTGGGAAGCTCCGGTCGTGTTTGTCAAGAAGAAGGATGGATCATTCTGGATGTGCATCGATTATCGATAATTAAATAAGATAACGGTAAAGAACCGTTATCCGCTTCTAAGAATTGAAGATTTATTCGATCAACTTTAAGGGTCGAGTGTCTACTCGAAGATTGACCTAAGATCGGGTTATCATTAACTGAGAGTTCGTAAAGAAGACATCCCGAAGACCGCATTCAGAACCCGTTACGGCCATTATGAATTTCAAGTTATGCCATTTGGTTTGACTAACACACCGGCTGTATTTATGGACCTCATGAATCGGGTGTGCAAACCATATCTGGACAAATTTGTCATTGTCTTCATTGATGATATTCTGATCTATTCGAAGAGCAAACAAGAACATGAAGAGCATCTTAAGTTAATCTTAGAGTTGCTTAAGAAGGAGGAGTTGTATGCCAAATTTTCTAAGTGTAAATTTTAGATTCCCAAAGTACAGTTCTTTGGTCACGTGATTGATAGTAAGGGAATTTACGTGGATCCCGCCAAGATCGAGTCCATTAAAGATTGGGCATCTCCTTAAACACCAACGGAGATTCATTAATTTTTAGGTCTTACCGGTTATTATCGAAGGTTCATTGAAGGATTTTCAAAGATCTCCAAATCAATAACCAAGCTAACCCAGAAGAAGGTCAAGTTTGATTAGGGTGATAAACAAGAAGCCGCTTTTTAGTTATTGAAGCATAAATTGTATAGCGCACCTATCCTGGCTTTACGTTAAGGAGCTGAGCACTTTATTGTTTATTGTGATGCTTCGCATAGAGGATTAGGTGCTGTCTTAATGCAAAATGAGAAGGTGATTGCTTATACATCACGACAATTGAAAATTCATAAGAAGAATTATACAACTCATAACTTGGAGTTAGGAGCAGTAGTGTTCACTCTAAAAACTTAAAGACACTATCTGTATGGAACAAAGTGTACCATGTTTACTGATCACAAAAGCTTACAACATATACTTGATCAGAAGGAGTTAAACATCAGGCAACATCGTTCGTTAGATTTGCTCAGTGATTACGATTGCGAAATTCGTTATCACCCAGGTATAGCAAATGTAGTGGCTGAGCTTTAAGCAGAAAAGAACGAATTAAGCCATTACGGATTTGAGCCTTAGTTATTACTTTTGGTTTGGATCTTCCAAGCAAATCTTGAATGCTCAGATCGAAGCTATGAAACCAGAAAACTTTAAGCTTAAAGATGTGGGAGGTATGATCAAGAAAGGGAAGTTAGATAATCCCAAGCAAGATTGGTTGGAACCGCGTGCTGACAGAACATTATATTTGAGGAACAAAAGTTGGTTGTCGTGCTATGGTGATCTAAGGACCTTGATTATGCATGAGTCTCACAAGTCAAAATATTCTGTTCTTCCGGGTTCTGATAAGATGTAACAAGACATGAAGAAATTATACTGGTGGCCTAACATGAAAGTCGATATTGCCACCTATGTTAGCAAGTGTTTGACATGCTTAAAGGTCAAAGATGAACACCAAAAACCATCTGGTTTGTTGGTGCAACCTGAGATCCCTCAGTGAAAGTAGGACAATATCACCATAGATTTTGTCACCAAGCTCCCAAGGACGTTAAGTGGTTATGATACCATTTGGGTGATTGTAGACTGTCTTACTAATTCTGTACACTTTTTACCAATGAGGGAAAATAACTTTATGGACAAATTGACATGACTAAACTTGAAAGAATTGGTCACGAGACATAGAATACCAGTCTCGATTATTTGTGACCGTGACTATAGATTTATGTCAAATTTCTAGAGGTCATTCCAGAAGGCTTTGGGTACTCGTTTAGATATGATTACTGCTTACCATCCGCAGACTAATGGGTAAAGCGAAAGAATCATTTAGACACTAAAAGATATGTTACGTGCTTGCGTGATAGACTTTGGGAATGGTTGGGATAGACACTTACCGCTAATTGAGTTGTCATACAACAATATTTATCATACTAGCATTAAAGCTGCATGATTTGAGGCGCTTTATGGTCGTAAGTGTCGTTCACCTGTTTGTTGGGCCGAGGTCAGAGATACTCAGCTTACCAGTCCAGAAATCATTCATGAGACAACCAAGAAAATCATTCAAATCAAACAAAGAATTCAAGCCTCTCGTGATCGACAAAAGAGTCATGCTAATGTGAGGCATAAGCAGTTAGAATTTCAAGTTAGAAAGAAGGTTATGTTAAAAGTTTCGCCTTGGAAAAGGGTTATTCGTTTAGCAAACGGGGGAAGTTGAACCCGAGGTACATTGGGCCTTTCAAGGTGTTGGAGAAAGTGGAAACCGTTGCTTATAGACTCAAAATACCAGAACAATTAAGAATGGTTCATAGTACGCTTCATCCCCCTCCTATCCCTACTCCACAAACTAACCTGTTTTTCAAGCCAAACTTGATCAATTGGAATTAGGATGACGTGATTGTCATCTCAAGTGATGACGAAGATGATAAGGAACCTAACCCGTTTTTCAACTAAAACTTGATCAATTATGATGAAGATGATGAGGAAGAAGATATTTCATTGACACCCGTTGAGACTCAAGTACCCGTACTTGGTAGGAAACGAGTTTATGCATTGATCGATGAAAGTGATTGTCATCTGCTTTTCTTTTTTAAGCATCAATGTCTTACTTTGCTTATTGTTAAACCTTCTTGCTTATCAAGAATATCAATTATCAAGTATCAATTTTAAATAAAATATCTCCCTCTCAATTTCTATATGTTTTGTTAGTCTGTTCTGAAATTCATAAATGTTTTGTTATTTTGTTACACCAATGTTACACCACTCTTAAATAAAAAGACGCCTAAGGAAACAACATTTAGTTTATTCTATGATCGGTATTTTTTATTGACTTGTTTTTATCTTTTGTTATACCTTAAGTAAATGGAATGGTTTACCGGGTGTAACATTTTTGTCCAACAGTGTGTAACACTTTTACTGGGTATAACATTTTTGGTCCTTATGGTTTACCGAGTGTAGCATATTTGGTCTAATAAACACACGGTTGGACCAAAAGTGTTACGGGTCGAATAAAACAGGAGAAGATCCGTTACAAAAATAGTTTTGTACCAAAAGTGTTACACCCGAAAATCCATAAGGACCAAAAATGTAGTTAACTCTATATGTATATTACCTTATACACAAAATCAATGACAAAAGATGTACATATATACATATATATATTGGAATCGGGTTAAAAGTTATTCATTATAGCATCCATGATAAATTCCAGTAACACAATGTTGATTTATTTAAGTTGCTAAAAATGTGTTATTTGTATGCATTATTAATGAGGCCAGATTAGTGTATGTGTCAATGAGTCCGTTTAAAATGAATGTTTCTGAACATAATATAGATTTAGTGATAAGGGCATGGATGATTTAGGTGTGTACCAATGATTTAGGGTTTAGATTCTAAATATAATTAAAAGGTATTGATAACTCTATTGGGTTATGAAATAATAATGGGGTAATCAAACACATACGTGCATGGGCATGTTCGGTAGATATGATAATTTAGTCTTTAAATGTGTTCAGCACTTAACTGGGAAATTGATATTTACGTAGAGTAGTGTTGTTTAATTGATGTCTTTTTAATTGATATATATTACAACAATTTGGAAATGATATATTACAACAACTAACCACAATCAGTTAATTATGTTTTTTTAATGGATATTTTACGCGACGAGTAACGTGCGTTGTTAAATTCATCTCATAATGATGTAATGTTTCACTTCTAGTTTCATTTTTTTATATTTTGTTTGATACATGTTATGAATTTATTGCATGCTATGAGTGTTTGCAATTTCATTTTGATCTTTTCAGGTCATATTTTAAACGTTACACGAAAAACTTACCACAATATTGCATATCGTTAATTATCGGCCACTAGGGTTTTTCCGCCACTATGCGCGAGTACTCGCCTAGTAAGTTACTAATGAGTTTTTGAAGGATGAATTTTTTAAAGAGAAATGCTAGAACCACAAAAGAACAAAATGATGTGTCATTTAACTAATGGATGCATATAAGAGAGAGAATTAAAAAGTGAATTTGAACATGCCACTCAACATAAGACACATCATTTTGTGAAAAATTTTGTAAGAGTTTCTTTGTGATTCTAGCATTTTCCTTTTTTAAATACGAATTATGATGTTGAACAAAGATACACCAATCTCTAAATTTCCAATGGAGCATAAGGAAATTGGGACACTCGAAGTCGATATGATATGTTTCCCATTTTTTATGTGTTTATTTGCTTTATGTCTAGGTGAGACTAAAGACATTTTAACAGTAATTTGTGTTAGACAAGGAAAACCACATAGGTATAACATTATTATCGATCACTATTTATAGAGAACAAATGCATAACCCTAACCCTAATGGACCCAACCCACAAGTCGGGCTTCGGCCTAATCCATCTAATACTCCCCCGCAGTCTGAGCGGTGAAATCGCGAAAGCTCAGACTGGAGTAGTAAACAAGAAAAAGAGAAAATAAAAAAAACAAAAACATTGACGTAATAAAAACATTAACGTAATAAAAAAAGACCGGCTCGTGGCCGAAGCATGAATAACAATATAAGATTATGTGGATTTGTGACCTTAACACGAATCACCAACACAAATCACGATTGTGTGGATTTGTGACCTAAGCACAAATCACCAACATAAATCACGGTTGTGTGGATTTGTGACCTTAGCACAAATCACCAACACAAATCATGATTGTGTGGATTTGTGACCTTAGCACAAATCACCAACACAAATCACGATTGTGTGGATTTGTGACCTTAGAAAAAATTACCAAAACAAATCACGGTTTAACAATCGTGTGAATTTGTGACCTTAGCACAAATCACCAACACAAATAACAATCGTGTAGATTTGTGACCTTAGCACAAATTACCAACATAAATAACAATCGTGCGGATTTGTGACCTTAGCACAAATCACCAACACAAATAACAATCATGCGGACAAATAAAAATAAAAATAAAAACAAAAACAAAAACAAACTAAACTTTTTTTTAATAAGAAAAAGACCTGAAAACATAAAAGGCGATGAATAGATCTAAAGGTATCGTACGAAGGGGTGTGTGAATTATAGTAGCACAACATAAGCAAGCAGAAGAACAATTATTAAAGGGGGTCAAATTGTCTACTGCCAGAGCAATATCGTATGACAACTTTCGACAAACTTTGAGATTTGGTTTTTTTAGAGGATAGAAGCGGCTTATGATGGTTGAAGGTTAGATCTTGATAATGGAGATGGAGAGATTTGACGGGGTGGTATAGAAGTGGTAGTTTGATGACTGGTATGTGATTAATTACACATACCATTTTCCATTTAAACCGGACTTAAATGACAAAAAACGTACAAAAAATACTTTTTATTTGTATATTTTCCTTCATATTGTGCAGGAAATGAATATCTGAGAAAATGACGAAAAATCAAGCAAAAACAGACCAAAACCGAGCACGGAATGGAAGAGCGTGAAAAGACAAAGTCAAATCAAAGCCAAAGTCAACAAAAGTCAAAGCCAAAAAGTCAACCAAGTCAAAGACAAAAGTCAAAGCCGAAGCCGTAACCGAAAAAATGTTAAATGGGTCCACTCGTACCCATCTAATGGGCCGGGTCAACCAATTTAT
>BQNB010028049.1:0-57022 GCA_026074375.1 Tanacetum coccineum | reverse complement strand
ATATATAATTGATAGATTGTACATCATCTAACTTAATAGATGGATATTTACATTTATGAAAATTGCGGGTTGTTATACATTAGGAAAAAGAAGTAAATTGTTGTTAATTAAAAATTACGAAACAAATAGATTAAGTCTAAAATAAAAGTTGCTAGACACTTTTTCCTGACCGTTACCATGATAAAGACACAACTATTTACAATTTCTTGATCATAGATCAAAAACAACAACCTAAGTTGGTGTTCCCGTAACAGTCAACTTCCCAATCATCCCATACTTTTCATAATTTACAAGGTAAGTGGCGATATCTTCCACTTTATACAATACTCTACATCGTCGATTTGTATCAACGAATAATCGATCATTCGTGTAATTCCTTCGGTAGTTGCGAAACGAGTATCTTCAAACTTTCCTTCTCTTTTTTGTTGCGATTTTTCTAATTTTTTTGTTTTTTAAACACTATACTACGAAACTCGGAGTAGTTTCACCATCTTTATGATCAAAATAATTCCGGATAATTCCTTCGATAATTCTTCATTCTTCGGATGTACCATTAAATGCGTTGGTAGTAAAAATACATGAGTTTTGACTATAATATACATTCCTATTTACGATGTGCAAATTTCTTCCAACCGTACCAAAGATAGAAAATTTTGACACAAGACTCAGGAAATACAAAGTTTACACTTTAAGCAACTAGCAACTGTAAAATAAACTTAATCTAACAGGGTAGGCTAAGGTGTAAAGTTGTAACGAAACAATCAATTGCTGTATTTCCTAAGGATTGGCTCTACGGGTTGTTCTAAGAGTATCTTACTCTTAAAGTGAGAGTAAACAAAGGGTTTATATGGGGGTTAACTAACCGGTATAGTTAGTTAATAAGCAACATGTAAAGGCGTTTTGGGTGTAATCCTAAAATTTACTAATTTAAACAAGTTACTCTATCTAAATCCATAGTACTCATCACTGCAGTCTCGAGTGATATACCAAGCCAAGTTCTAAAGTCTACTACATCACCGGCACACTCATATTTTTGTGGAATTTGGGTAAACATTTGGAAACGGATAGGTTAAATTATCACAATATCTAGCGAGGGTTATTGTGTGCGGGTTATGTATCAAGTAATTTCACAAAAGTATGCTTGAAAAAAAAAATTTGAGCATAATTTAAGCATTTCAGTGTGGAAAATAGGACAAGTATACATTCTAATTCCCATCCCCCCACTTGAATTATACAACGTCCTCGTTGTATAGATAAAACATTAAATACGGGAATTAAAAAGAATTAGAATGAGAAACTCCCCTGATAATTGTTTGGTAGATTCTCCATGTTGAGTTTGTGAGCAAGAATTCGTGTTGAACAGCCGCCTTGAGGTTTCAAGACTCCAACACTTCAAGATCTCCAGATTTGTAAATTCTTCAGAAATATTTATCGATATTTCTTTCATGAGGTCATGTGTAAATTCTTAGAAAATAAAGGTTGGATAACGTCGTATCAGTTCCCCAGGATACGTCGTATTGATACTTGTATACGCTGTATTCATTTAATGAATACGTCGTATAGACTGTGCTGAAAATAAAGACTGGATAACGTCCAGATAGTTAATACGCCGTATCCATGGGGTTTAGATACGCCGTATAGAAAATCTGGGAAGACAGACTCGATATAAATTGAAAATACATTCCGGGTTGCCTCCCGGCATGCACTTTTGTTTACAAAAAAGTCTTTTAAGTTAGACTTGCCCCAATTTACTCTCATCCTTATAAAACAATTTGGGGTCGAACGGGATGCCAAATGGCACATACAAATTCTTGATTAGGAAAATGAATGACATCCCTTTGTTAAGATTATCCAAGTCAAGATATCTAAAATTTAAATCTTTGCTAAAAGTTTTCAGTTTTGAAAAAATTTATTAGATGTATCATGACATGTTTTCCAAAGCATTATTTGAACACGTTGCTATAGGCACCACCATCGGATACAGTAACGGTTTTTAGAAAAAACCGAAGAGTTTTCAATATCGAATTATCATTATCATTGTCCTTATCCGATTTTAAACTACATTGGATACATGACGTTAAAAGGAAAATAGATCATTAAAGTTTAAAATGTTTTGTTCCCTCTTCTCATACATTCGAACAATGAAATGTTTCATTTTTCCAAATCAAATTCATGAATAGTTGAGGACTTAAAGTGTTTCAGTTAAAATAATCTAATTTAGACCTTTGAGCATCATAGTAAACAATGGCATGAAATTCATTTTCAAATCATTAAAGAAGTATAATCATCAAAAATAACTACCGTAGGCTGGGTGATGGACGCAAAAGCATATGACTTTTCATTATCATTTTTGAATCCGTAGTTATAATTATTGACGATATAATTATTTTGATAAGAAAACAACTTTTTGTTGAAAATTACCGTTCAAGTCTTCAATGTCGGATTCGTCAAACGATATTTTAAAGTCATTCATCGATGTTAAGAAAAACATACCAAAGGACACACACGAGAGTGTTGGCTTCAGATGTTAATGTGTGGTTAAAGACTATAGCTGGGAATTCAGTTTCAACATTATCTGAGGTCCAGCACGTCCTTCACTATCCCAGATCTTTACCAAACGTACAGATTCCCAGGTTATATACCTTACCACGCTATGAGATTTATCTTCCTCAAGACTGGATAGTACTCCTCCATATAAATGTTGGTGTTTTCCATTTTTAACCTGTATTAAATTCGCTAGAAAATAAAACTGTCAAAAAGCTTAATATGTCCTATTCAGGTGAACTGAATAAGAACGCCGTAATTGATATATAAGTCGAATACGCTTAAAGGGTCGTAGTGAGAAGGTACTTTTATGTATCAAGTTTTTACTATTTATATTATGTCAAATAGCTTAACATGTCGTATTCGTTATTGAGATTTTTCTTCCTCAAGCCCTGAATATACTCCTCCATAGATAATGTTATGGGGTGGTGGTGGTGGGGGATTTTTTTATTATAATTTCCATTTAACCTGTAATAAATTGATATACGCCGTAATTGTTTTGAAAAATTACTACAGCGTACGTTTGAATAATACGAAACACACACAAACACAATATGCAAAATATACAATGCAAAAAACAAACACACAAAACAAACACACAAATATGCAAACTTATTCTAAAACTAAACTAAACAAAAACACAAATAAATTAAGAATATAAACAACTTCACTCCCATGCAACTGGCGCCAAAAACTTGATGTGTTGTTGTGAGTAGGTATTTTATGTATCAAGTTTTACTATTTATTTTATGCCGACTATACCTAAAAACAACACTTTAACGGGCAGTGTACCCGGTCAATTGTAGTTTCGTTGGTAAGTAGGGTGTCGATCACTGAGAGCGAGAGCAATAATTCCTAATTCTATCAGTATTTTAGTTATCTAAGTTAAATCTAAAACTAATGCAAAAAGGGGGGTTTCAGCCTGAGAGACTGGCACGATTTTATGTATCTAACCTAAGGTTTTGAAGAAAAGTAAAGCAATAAACACACACAAGAAGACAAACAAACGAAAGAGAAGCGGTCGAGAACTAATGTAAGGAAAACGTATCAACCATGAATAATCCGATAAAACACAGGTTTGTTTATTAGTGCAATGATTGTCTTATCTCAAAGGGCATATCATTCCTAGACTTAGGTGGTACTTCTTCCTAAGACCTAGACACGCTAATTTTGTCACAATTAGACGTATCCGTATAAAGTAAGTATTTGTTGATTATAATCTGTCTTAGGATCTCGGTAATGGTGCTCTTACTAAACCCTAGCTCATTGAGACTTTACCCACTTACTGCTTAACGGCGATTTATATACTAGTAGTCCACTGTCCGAGTCCTTACCAATGGAATAAACTCGTTGAAAAGGTCACCTTATGGCTCAACTAAGCTCACTAATCTAAAGGAAAAGATAGGTCAATATTTGTGATCCTATGATTCTAGATATATAAATTTCAATATGGAGAGCTATCCCGGACCTTAGCTACGCCCAAAAAACACCGAAGTTGCCAGCACATTAAATATGTAGGACAGACCCATTTGATGATAGGTCGCATACTTAAGCATGTAAACAAATATAAATTGATAAACATAATCAACAATCAATGATAATTAAGCAATCGAGATAAACAAACCAAACATTAGATCTTCATAAACATGGCTGATACCTAAAGGTATCAGCCGATAGTCCCTTGTAATAATACCCACGAGTTTGAATATCAACGAATAAAGTAAAGAAACTCGATCGAACGTGTATTCGGTTCACAAAGATTAACAAAGAGTTTTCCTATATCTTGAGGCTCTTTTCTGACCTCTATCTCCTTTATTCTGACTCATTGTCGACTTGGTGGTTTAGGTATTCAACTTGCATAATGAATTAAGCACACTTAAAACTTATTATGATTTTTACTATTATAAGAGTCTGGATGTCGGTTGGATACGGCGTAATCCATGTATTAGATACGGTGTAATAGGGAATTTCTTGGAGTAAAGACCACGTTTGATAACTTCTAAATATTATATAGATTCCATATCTTGAATACGGTGTATTGAGTCTCAAGATACGGTCGTATTGATCTTTATATCCTTTTGTGGTCTTTGGTGAGTGCAATGCACGGATAAGCCATATCTTCTTATGATTGGATAATGGCGTATTGGACGTTCGAATAAGTAATTTTTAAAAATATCTTCATTAAGCTCCAGAATGCGCACCTTATGCTAAGTTTCACCAATTACTCCTAATTAATTGCAATTCTTAAAATATAAACGTTGTTTAAGTAACATTCTTTTGCAATAACTATACAAAATGTTTTAATAACATGGGATAAATAGATGCTATAAAATAAGACGTTATTTTATGTCCATCATTCATCATATAAATCACATAAAAATATATTTCAATGAGCATGAATTCATGTGAGGGATAATTTAATAACCATTATTCTAATATTTTTTGGAACGTAAATTATTCACACACATATGTGTCCATTTTAGTTTGCATAGCAATCTACACTCTTATTATATGATTTGAGGTATCATTTATGTTTGTTGATAAGGGTAATTCCAAGCTAACAAAAAAGGTACAATCCTCGCACTGATTTGCCAGTTGTCTATTATATTGGCGGAGTCGTACCTCAATCAAAATGTTCTGAATATGTATTAACTAAAATTGGATGTATATCACTGCAGGCTAAGGAAGCCAAGGATGGAACTTCGAATGTAGTTCGTCAAGAGTCTCCCGAGCCAATCAAGGAAGAAGAGAAGCCGATAAGAGTTTCTGCCACCATTAAGACTAAAGTGGTATTGGAAAAAGATCTTAACTTCATGAAGTTGTTATTTTTTTTTATAATGTCAATTTTGTGCTTTGATTATAGAAAAACTGCATGGAGATGTAGCAAATAACTTTTACCTGTTTGTCATTCTATGCAAAATTATTCAGTTTTTCCATTTGATAGACTAGGAGTACAAAAGTTAGTTTAGAGAAGACTTGAGCAAATTTCTTTAGTAATAATCCAATTGTGTGTTCAAAATGCATAATTATAGTCTTCGTTTGAACCTGTTGTGTCTTTTGTGAATATATTTCAACTTAAGAAAGTCATGCGCTTCTTTTAAAGATGGGATTTCAAGTAGAATACCAAATACAATCAAAGTTCAAATTTGCCTACCTGAGATTGAATATACAATTCACTCGGAATACTAAGCTCAATTTCAAATAAACCTTTATAACAATTCTTATAGTTTGCGTAACATTAGTACAACTGATGAAGTTGAAACTATAAGAATTGTAACACGAGTGTAACAATCAAATTTTCCCACAGACCAAGCCCGGTGCAACGCACGGGTATGGACACGCCTCGTACGGAGTATAAGTTTTTGTTTTTTCTAACTTGTGAAACTATAGCTTTTGTTAAATGCAATTAATAAACTTAAATTAATATGTTTATGTAACACCCCCTTATTTGACATATAGCAGCGTAAGCTAAATTGGGGTATTACTTCATGTATCAACAGTCATAATCATAGAAAATGACTCAAAAGAGACGTTTTAGAAAATTTAGTTATCATTCAATAATATATCAGACTTTTACAAATGAGGTCCCAAAATACATATGAAAACATAGAGTTTGAATGATAACAAGTTGGACGTCCTTAAGTTCAATGCCACTCCGTGCCATAGGTTGATCAATTGCCTGAGATAAACATGCTAAAAAGGTTAACACAAAGGTTGAGTGAAATTCACATGTTTGAAATGTAATAGTTGAATACAAGCCAATGTAATAGTAATAATTGCAACGAATACAATTATCATGGTAAACAATATTATATTATTGCACTAAGCTCATGACACCGAAGCCTTAAGTAAATATAATCTGGGGTATTACTTCATAGTACAACAGTCACAATCATAGAAAGCGACTCATAAAGAGACGTTTTTAGAAAATTTAGTTATCATTCATTTATTCATCAGAGTTTTTACAAAAAAGAGATCCTAAAAATCTAGAAACATAAAGTTTGAATGATAACAGTTTAGCCATCGTCAAGTCTGTGCCACTCCGTGCCACTCCGTGCCATGAGGTTGCTTAATTCTGAGATAATCATGCCTAAAAAATCAACATACTGTTGAGTGAAATTCATAGGTTTTATAGTAAATAGTTTAGAATACAAGTTATCCGTAAATAGTGGATATTGTTGATTATACACCCAAAGATGTAATATAATGCAAGAGTATAATTTTATAGAAAACAGTATTATTGCCAAAAGCTCATGACACCGAGACCTAATAATCAATAATACAACAAGAAGTATGCCAAACAGGTGCCTTTACCAAACACCCGCATAGTCATTCAAATGAAGTGCGTTTGGTTACCAGAAAGTTCGGGCTATCATGAATCCGAGCCATGTATAATCATTTGGGATCAGGCAATCTTTAATCGTAAACCCAGCAAACTCGTCAAAACAAATACCCAAATGGAACCCCTCACATGAAATTCCCTAGTAACATGATACGATAAGATTTTTAAGTTTCTTAAAAAGCTAGTCGATGATAAAAATACTTAGATATATAACGTAATTGACTTAATAATGGCTCGATCGATGATTAATCGCGATAAATGTGTCGGTTTTAATAAAATCGGTGTCTTATAATAATAATATATATTTTTTATAATTTATATAAAAATACTTAATATGTTTATATTTTTAAGTTGCAAAAATGGCAATAAATACCCTTGATTTATAAACTTTACAAAATATAGTCCTTTATATATAAAGGTAAATTAATGTAAATTTATACCTTTAAACTTTAGAACTTGGCAAAACAGCCCCTTGTAATATTATAGCTTTAGTAAAATGACATTTTCAGTCCTCTAGTTATAAATTTCGAAATATCGATATCTACCCCTATGGCTGAAAAACGTTTGCAAAATCAATTCCAAAATTCATAATTTTGGATATTTTAGAATCCAAAATGTTTTGGCAGGTCATGGCTTATTAGAATAGAGCTAAAATAGAAGATCTAACGTAACAAAAAATATTAGCAAAAAGAATTCGTTAGCTAGAAAATCATAACGTGTCATGTTTTAGGGTTTTAAACCCAAAACGCATGGGTTTTGATGATTCAAGGCTTTAACAAGAGTTCATATAGGATCTTAGGAGTCTTATGAATATTCTAAAACAGATTATGAGTTTATTGAACAAGATTTTGAGCTTACTTAAGCTTATATGGGTCGTATGAGCTTATTTGGATTCGTACGCCTAGAAAACAACTTCAAGGGGTTGTTTTTCTTGATTCTTGGCTTCAATTCTGATCTTAAGGCTTCTCTTGATCCTCCTTGGTCTGGTTTAGAACTCCATTTGTGTTTGTGATTATTATTTGAGGTGTGTTTGAAAAGTATTTGTATGTATGCGTATATATAGTACTCGAACACCTTTGGTGGCCAAGTTTTCATGGTGTGGTAGCCAAGGGTTGTAGAGAATGTCTAAGGGCAATCTAGGTGATTGAGGATATGGAGAGCTAGGAATGTAGCTTTGCAAGGTGGAAGGGTTGTAGGGGGTTTAGTTTGCAAGAAAGGTGACGAAGGGGTGTTTGCTTGGTAACCAAGTATTATAGCAAGCAAAGAGGCAAGGAGGTGGGTAAGGTGCTTGGTGTTGATGTAGTAGTGAGGTCATGGTGGTGCTTGGATGCTAGATTGGTTTAAAATGGGTCAAAAATGAAATAAAGGGGTATCGGGTTTGAATTTAGGTTCGGGTTAGGGTTTTTGGTTTTAAATTCGAGTTAGGGTTAAGGTTTAGGATAGATTAGGGTTTAGGATTAAGGTTTTATTGTTAGGATAAGGGTTTAGGTTTTAAAATAAAATTAGGGTTTTAAAACTAGTTTAGGGTTTCGGGTTAGGGTTTTAGGTTTTAGGACGTAGATTAGGGTTTAAGATTAGGGTAATTAGGGTTTAAATGTTACGCATTAGGAGCTTGTACTTAGTGCTTAAGTAATGGTAAGAAACTAGAAGAAAAATGGTGGGTAAAATGAGCTTATTTAAATCCGTGCGTTGTTGATTTGTATATTGAGCTTAAACGTGTTGTACCATAGTTTTGGAGGGAAGTATGATTCAAATATTATGCTATGATACTTTTACACATGCCTTGAATACTTGTACATTCATTTTATATGTGTACATTACATATAATTAGGGTTTGATATAAACGTTTAACATTTAAAGTCTGTTTTGATATAACGTTGTAAATGGTACGTTAAATGGATAATGTACTTGGTAAAAATGATATTAAGATATAGAATTAACATATTAGGATGTTTACATGATATAAACATAGATAGAATTGGCATAGGTAGGTTGCGTGAGCTCGTTTACTTTAGAGATGCAAGTTACGTTGCATAATGAGATAAAGCAAAAATTTCCCTGTAAAAATGTGGTATATATAATAGATGGATATTACAGTGCATCTAATTTAATAGATGGATAATTACATTGATGAAAATTACGGGTTGTTATAGTCTTCCTCCTTAAAAATACAATCTTTCCCGAGATTTATTTGGATGCCAGATTGAAGTTGAAAAGATTGTGGATGACTTGGCACGAATTTGATCTTCCGTTCCCACGAAATTTTTTGGTCATCTATTAGAGTTCCATACTTACTTTGACTATAGAATACGACTTTGTTTCATTGCATTGCTTCTCGATCCATGATCTCCACTGGTTCTTCCACAAAGTTGAGTTTGTCATCAAGCCGAAGTTCTTTCATTGGAATGACAAGGGATTCGTCAGATAAGCATTTCTTTAGTTTAGAAACGTGGAAGATATTGTGGACATTTCTGAGTTCTTCAAGAAGTTCAAGTTTATATGCCACTAGACCGACCCTTTTAAGGATCTTAAATGGTCTAATGTACCGGGGATTAAGCTTTCCTCGTTTTCCGAATCGGATGACACCTTTACAAGGTGACACTTTTAACATAACTCGATCTCCAACTTGAAATTCTAAAGGCTTTCGTCTTATATTGGCATAACTTCTCTGCTAGTCTCTTGCAACTTGCACTCGTTGTTGAATTTGCACTATTTTCTCAGTGGTTTCATGGATTATTTCTGGTCCCGTAAGTTGAACATCTCTAACTTCGGCCCAACGAACAGGTAATCTGCACTTTTGACCATAAAGTGCCTCAAATGGTGCTGCCTTAATACTGGCATGGTAACTGTTATTGTAAGAAAATTCTACTAATGGTAAGTGTTTTTCCCATCCTTTTCCAAAATCTATAACACAGGCTCGAAGCATGTCTTCAGTTGTTTTGGATGGTCTTTCACTTTGCCCATTAGATATTTCGGATGATATGCCTTACTCATGTCTAATTGAGTACCCAAAGCACTTTGTAATGATTGCCAAATCTGGATGTGAAATGGACTGTCATGATCCGAGATGATAGATATTGGCTCACCATGCCGAGACAATTCCTTTATGTAGCATCATGTAATGGTTTCCATACTATCAGTCTCTCGGTAGGATGAAAGTTGGATTTAGTAAGGCGATCGATAAAGACCCAGGATTGTGTCAATGTACATGAGGTTTATATGGTAGCTTTGTGACTAAATGTCCTTGTATATGACATTCCCACTTCCACATAGGAATCTCTAGTTGTACCAGTAAGCCAGATGGCTTTTGACATTCTGCCTTAACTCTAGAACGGATGATCAACATTGCCAACATATTCAGCGATATTGCCTATCTGTTATGCACCGAATAGAGTTTCTTTAATCCTGATACATTCTTGTCAGAACCGTGGGTGAATAGAAAACTTTGATTTAAAGGAAATCACGCTGATTAAGTCTCTCATATGTACTTAAAAATGGTAACCGGCATCAGTTTAATTACAACGATTCTATCAGGACGTATTTCAAATCTTGTCCCATTCCTCGCAAGTTATGCAGCCTTGATGTGTTTGCTTCTTGAGTGCTTCAGTTTGAGCTTTGAGAATTTATAATGGTAGTTTTGAATGAATGGTCATAACTAATGATCTAACTTGGAGTGGTTTGATTCGTTCCTTCCGGCTTAAGGCATCTGCTACAACATTTGCCTTTCCAGGATGGTAGCGAATTTCACAATCATAATCTGCAAGTAATTCTAGCCAACAGCGTTGACCGTCAATGTTTCAACTCTTTCTGAACAAGGATATGCCTGAAGACTTTTATGATCATGAACAGCAGTACATTAGGAGCATACATATAGTGTCCTCTAAATATTAAGAGCGAACACAACCGCTCCTAATTCCGAGATCATGAGTGGTATAAGTTTTTCTCTCATTAGGCTTAAGTTGTCGGGAATGTATATGCAATAACCTTCCTCTTTTGCATTAATACCGCTCCCAGACTTTGATGGGATGCATCACAGTAAACAACAAAATCATCATTTCCTTTTGGTAATGCTAAGATTGAGCCTTCACATAGCTTCTGTTTTAGTAGTTGAAAAGCCGACTCTTGGTCTTTTCCCCAGATATACTTCTTGTTTTTCTGGGTTAATTCAGTCAAAGACTTTGCAATCTTCGAGAAATCTTTGATAAATCTCCGATAATAACCGGCAAGTCCTAAGAATTGACGTATTTCTGTGGGTGTAGTAGGAGATGTCCAATTCTTAACTGCTTCAATCTTGGCGGGGTCAACATGAAGTCCTTGACTATCAATTAAGTGTCCAAGAAATTACACGATACGAATCCAGAAATCACACTTGGAGAACTTGGCATACAACTTCTCTTTTTGATAATTCTACGATTAATTCTTAGAAGATTTGCTGACCTAACTACTTTGTTACGGGGACTAGAATAAAATATCATCGATGAATACTATTACGAATTTGCCAAGTATGGTTTATGACACACGGTCATGAGATCCATGATACAGCAGTCGTTAGTTAAACAAATGGCATTACTTGAACTAGTCATAATTCCCGTATCTTAGTTCTAAAGCAGTCTTGGAATATCTTCCACCTGCTCTCAATGATGATAGCTTAATCTTAAGTCAATCTTCGAGTAGACAACTCGAACCTTGAAGTGGACAAATAAGTCATCAATCTTGGTAATGGGTAACGTATTCCTTTAACGTTAAAGTTTATTCAACTCCTGGTAATTGATACACATTCTGAAAGATCCGTCTTTCTTTTTGACAAACAAGACAGGAGCTCCCCAAGGCAAAGTACTTGGTCGGATAAAACCTCGATCTGATAACTCCTGAAGTTGGTTAGATAGTTCCTGCATTTCTGAAGGAGCTAATCTATAAGGTGCTCGAGCTACAGGTGTCGCTCCTGGAATTAGATCGATTTGGAATTCTACTTGGCGAATAGGAGGAAGGCTAGGTAGATCTTCAGGAAAAACTTCTGGGAATTCTCTGACTATTGGGATATCTTCTAGTCTTTTCTTGTCTGACTTCTTTTCCATTACTTGGATTACGAAAACTTGACAACCTCGGTATATATATCTTTCAGTTCTTATACAGGATTTGAGACTTAGTCGGGTTTTACTTTGATTACCTCAGATGATCAAAGTTTCACCGTTGATTGGGATGTGGACGACTTTCTCGTCACAGATAATTCTAGCATGATACTTGGATAACCAATCCATATCAATGACGACGTTGAAACTACCAAGTTTGATTGGCATAAGATCAATTTCGAAAGGTTGGTTTAACAAGGTCAGGGTGCAACCCTGAATAACGGTGTTTGTGCTTACTAGGTTTCCGTCAGCCATTTCGATATTGTAAAAGGTATCTATTGTAATGGGTGGAATATTTAGCATAGAGGCAAGAGATATGGATACAAAGCTTTTATTGGCTCCAGAATCGAATAATACTCTAGCAAGATGTTGGTTTAGAAGGAACATACCCGTGACTACGTTTAGGTCTTGGTGAGCATTCCTATCCCTCAGCAGGTAGGCTCTTTGGTATGTGCTTAATTATACATGCCTTTTACCTTTAAAAACGAGCTAAAATAACCAAAAAACGGACTCAAAATGCCAAATATATGCTTGTTTTGCTAATTGTGTTGTGCAGGAACGGATATCTCACAAAAAGACGAAAAACCAAGTAAAAAGCGACAAAACCGGACACGGGATGGAAAAGTGTGTGAAGACGAAGCCCAATCAAAGTCAAGTCAACTCCGAGAAGAAAAAGCAAAGAAAAATATAACTTGAGGGGTCAAAAATGCAAAACCCTAAGTAATATATTATTAAGGCAACAACACATGGGAAGATTATGCAAATTGGGAAACTTCATATTATAAAAGAAAAGAAATGGGAAAAAGAGAATTAAAAGAAGAAAGATGTGGATGGCTCCTTACATGGAACACAAACCAAACATTAACCCTTAATCATCTTCAACCTCCCTCTGTCACAACCAACTGTATAAACCCTTTCCCAATTCCCGCCAATACCAAAACCAGCCAGCACCCTGTTTTGCTCCCATACTTCTCCTGCAAAATCACTCAACACCCTACCAAAATCATTTCATCCACCCTACTATTTTCCCCCCAGCTTTATAAAGTCCATGTTGGCAATCCCTCTCCATTCCCAAAGCATTTCGATGGCTGAGATTGTCTCCAAAGAAGCTCAAAAGAAATCAAAGGCTGGGATTTGCTCTAGATTCACCTCACACAACTAGCACACTTGGTTTTATCTCTCCAAAGAAGCACAAGCTGCAAGTCCAAGACTTCGGCTATAAATAGAGTTTTTTGTAAGCCTTTGAGGCAATCTAGTTTTAGTTTTTAGTAACTAATTAGTTTTTAATCTTAGTTTAAAATTTCAAAGTCATTTACAGCTTTTTACTTTCAGCTTTGTAACATTTTCAAGATTAATGCAAGTTTGAAGTTTTTAAGTCAATTTACAATACCAGTGTTAAGTTTCTTAATCATATTACTTCGTGTTCAAAAAGCTCTTACCACAGCTTACTTATAAGCTGTTTTCATTAAGTAAAACTAAAAAGTTAAGTAGTTAAGAGAAAATCACAAAAATCACTCTCAATACACCACAGCTTATTTATTGGATGATAAGCCAGTTCTGGATGGGCTTATGGACTCTCACTAGCTTGTTCTATGCAAGCTAGAGCTTGTAGATTCATTGTTTGACCCTGTTTTGAGCAAGGGTGTAGTAAGTCTCTCTTTTTCTTACTTTACTTATCTATTGCAGAACTGCTAGTTTATTTAATACAACTGTTGGTTTTAAGTTAATACTGCTAGACTAATTCATGCTTATTTAAGTGCTTATTATTGATTGAAATTTGCTTATAAGTGTTTTAATTTATTTGATAATCTGTTTTTAATCAGTTTGAAATAAAAATGATTTTTGGAAAAGTTAAAGGCTGTTTTGAAGGTCAGTTATGAACCAGCAGTACTAACTCCAAGTTAGTACTGGTCAAGTTCATTTTAGGACAATACTAACCTAACCTACCATTACTCACCTCCAAGTTAGTACTCGTTTAGATATTAACTGTGATGTACTGGGCAGTTCCAATTTTGGCTCATCAGCTTCATTATTTTATTTTTGTTTAAGATTTCTTGAGCTTTTTTAAAGAGTAGATTAAGCCTATTTTAGTTTATACTGTATTTTCAGTAGAACTTATTTCTTTTCAAAATAATTTAAAGAGTTAATCGGTTTTAGTTTTTCTATCTTATTTTACAATTTATAGTCCAATATGGTTGCTTATTCACATGCTTAATGCATCTTTTGTAGTTTAACCTTGCTGTTATAGCTTATTTGCTTATTTCCTGTTTAATTTGTGTTTTTTAAAGCAAACTGTACTACTTATAACTAGCGAGTAACTAACTCCTAAGATAACACTGGTAGTATAGTACTGTATTAATACAGGTAGTATTGTTTGTTTGTACTGATGTGTCCTCTCTTAGTTTTAAATTTAGCTAATTGGCGATGCTATAATTTTGCATATTAAGATTTAGATTTAGCTTTTTGTGTCTGTCTTTAAGCTTAGTAGAGCTTATTTGAGGCCTTAGTGTAAAAGTTGTTCTACTGACAGTGTTTTATTTGCTTTGCTGGTTTTGATTCTTGTTCCAGCTTAATGATCTTTGTGTAATTTTTTTTGTGCGTATATGCTTGTCAGTATTTAAATCCCAATCATTCCTGTTATATTCAAACACCAAATCATCAAGTCGTCTCTCGATTGTCCATTCCACAGACCCCCCCCCCTCGTTGGACAATAACGACCCGGGAACACTCTATACTGCTTCCGGTTTTCTTGATCTCGCGTGATTTCGTCCCTTGGTGTATTTATATCATATATAGGTGGAATTTAAGGGGTGAGCTCGCGCGTAGACCAGCCTTCATTAAAGTTGTAGAGTATAAGCTCCTTAATAACTTTTTAGTTTTAAGTTTTTGCTTATTTTCAATTTTTAATAAGCCAAAAATAAGCCATAAGCTTAGGGGTTTGTTTAGAAATTTTCTAGATTTAAAGGGTAACCCGTTTATCAATAAAGATGTAAAATTTAGACAGTTTTAACCCGCCTACCCTCCCTTTTCGTTTATTACACTTTCTACCCTAGACTTTTAGGAAAAACAAATTAGTTTTATATTTTTAATTTTTAGTTTAATAAAATTAGGTTTAGGATTTTAATTGATAAAATTAGGGTTTAATTAGCTTATAAAAATTAGGGCTTTTTTTCCCTTGATTTCTATCACCTTTTAGTATTTTAAAACCATTTTTCCTTATTTTTCCAGTTTAATTTGTATTTTCTAGGAATTTAAATAGATTTTAGTTAATTTCTTTTTCTTAAATAATTCATAAAAAATAGAAAAATAGTTGAAAATTTTTAATTCTTTTTGTGAAAATTTTCTTTTTAAATCTAGTATTTTTGAAAAATAAAAGTAAAATTTTAGTGTTAATTTTTAGAAAAAGTTTATTTTTGTTAATTCATTTTTCTTTAAAAATTCATAAAAAATTCAAAAATAGTTAAAAAATTCCAATTCTTTTTCCTAAAATTTTCTTTTTAAATTTGTGATTTTTAGGAATTAAATTTGTTATTAGAAGTGCTTTAGATTTTAAATTCTTGCTTTAGCTCACATTTTTAATTCACATTTGTTAATTTTTTGTGCTAGTTAATTGATTTTAGTTTCTTTAATTGTTTCTATAGTTTAATTGTTTTATTAAATTTGTAGTATAATTCAAAAGCCAAAAATCTTTTAACCATTCTTAACTCGAATCCGAATAATCGCCAAATCTCAATTCACGACTTCTTCGTGGAATTTACGACCCGCGTATTAATTACTTTCCTAAGTGATTAATTACTTACGGTATCTTGGTTAGTGAAAGTTTGCACTATAGAGATATATATTGTGCTTTCACACGAAATCAATTACCATAACACATAAACTTAAAATTGATTCCCAAACTGATAAGTTTGGGAACATATTCTTTCAAGCATATTTCTCGATCTTGACTTCAACAATGTTTTTTTTTTGACATTTGAAGACTCACTTCCAATGTCATCCTTAGCAGGACGTTTATGTTTTGTCTCGTTATCACCAGAACTTGTAGCAATGCTTCTAATAGTATTGACGGGTGTTGTATTCTCGTCCGTTTGTGAATCCAAATCCTACACCAAACAATACATATGTCACTCAACACAGATAATATGAATGTTTGTTAAATATAACATACTAAACAGAAAATACTTATCAGCGGAGTGACGGACAAGATTGTTAAGCCTTTTGCTTTGGTATCTTGCTTAAATAACAAAAATTGTAATCATGTGTTAATTGTTACATTTACATAATGCAATAGTCAAAACTAACATTGTTTATGAATAACATATATAGTTATTATAGTTGTCTACCTTGGTTGGAGTAGCCGATGGACGGATAGACTCGATGATTTCCTTGCATCAATAAGTTTTCTCTTTGAGCATCATACAGTTTTTAAGATTAACAAAGACACTTTTCAAAACACATATTTGAACAGAAATTACCTCTGTGTCTGAGTCTGAGCTGTTGCAAGCCATCAAAGCATAATCTTCATCTTCTGAATGATTTGTCCAATCCACACCTTCTCCATCAACTGTCACCAATGCCTTAGAATCCTCCTTTTGTCCAGTTCTGCTCCCATCCTTGTTTCCAGAATTCCATGCATCCCTCCTCCTGTTATCTTGAGTTCCCTTGAATCTACACTCTCTAGCAAAATGACCTGTCTTGTGGCAATTGTAACATTCCACTTTGGTTTTATCAAAGCCAACTGGTTCTTTTGCATCAAATTGTAGCTTTCTACCAGTCTTCTTGTAAAACTTTTTCATTCTCATTGAGATCATGGCCACTTGCCACTTCAAGTCCATTTCTTCAAGGTCATATTCATCAATCTGTTCCAAGTCCTCATGATCCAATTGAGGGCAGCTAGATTGATTAGCAAGAAGTGAGTATGATGAAGTTTGTTCATACTTTGTGTTTTGACCAGAAAGATTGGGAACACTATAAGCGGTACTAACTTCATTAGTACTGCTGGTGTTCTCAGAGACAAAAGCTATATTTTGTGGGCTTGAGGATGATGATGCAGTAGAGCCTTTTATATCACTCTCAAAGACTCTTAGATTATTGTATAAATCATCAAAACTAAGACTGTCTACCCCTGGTTTGGTTCTCATAATAAGGGAAACTTGTGACCAGGCAGAAGGTAGAGATCTTAGGAACTTTTGATTAGCATCCTCAGTAGATACACCTGCTCCATGTATCTCTAACTGACTTAGAAGACTTTGGAACCTGTCATAACCTTTGTGAAGCCCTTCTGTGTTGGATACTGAGAATCCTTCAAACTGTTGCTTCAAGATATACTTTTGCATCTTCTTGGATTCGTCATTTCCACCAAATCTTGATTTAATGGCATCCCACATTTCTTTTGCATCTGTCATCTTATGGAACTTAGCAAGATGATCTTCTGGTAGGGCCATAAGCAAGGTGGTCCTTGCTTTTCTCTCTCTTTCTCTGGCTACTATCTCTTCTGCAGTTCTAGGAGGCAAAACCTTAATTTGTCCTGATGTATCTGTAGTGATTGATACAGGACCATTCCCATTTTGTATTACCTCCCAGATTGGATAGTCTGTATGGGCCAAATAGTGCTCCATCTTCATAGCCCAGATGTCATATTCTCCCTTTTTGAGAATAGGCAGCTTGATGGTTGAAACTGTATGAGGAGTTTGTTGGGTTGGTGTTTGTGATGATGGTGGAGGTGGTGGTGGAATTTCATCTTGTGATGTTGATGCAGACATGTTGAGGGTTTATTGCTGGATTTGATTGTTCTTCTTATTCAGAGTTTCTCACAGGCTCTGATACCACTTGTGAGTCCCCAAACGAATAACGAATAGGATCTTTGCTGCCTTATGAAGGCATAATAGCCAAAAATTATAAATACAACTGATATTATAGAATCACTGATTATGATACTAATGTGTTATTGCGGAATCTTAAACCAAGTACTACAGAAAAAACCAATGTATGACTAAATAACAACCTTTTCATTAATCTGTTAGATCAATTAAGATTACTAACTAGTTTGCGGATGTGATACTGTATGAGAATTCTTGATATCGTCTCTAACGATTGCTGAGAGAGACTTTTATAGACTAAGGATAAACTCTCACAGCTTACAAATCGCTAACAGATAACACATATCTTTTCATTGAATATCTCACACATATCTCAAAACGGTACTAACTATTTTCTTCTAACGGTACTAACTAATCGATCAGTACTTACATTTTGTACTGTCGGTACTAACTATAACTAACAGTACTAACTATTTGTACTGTCGGTACTAACTTACTAAAACATAAATCCTAACATTGTTGAATTCTGCTTAATATTGATAGTATAGCTTATTGAATATCTGGTCTTTACAAGTTATAGCTTAAATCACTATTAATCAGTTTGAACAAGATTATTAGCTTGTTTTAAGGGGGGGGGGGGATGTTTTTTTTTTTTTTGGAATTAAAAATTGGGGGGATAATCAGGGGGGTTTATAGGTCACATAGGTCTAAAAAATTTTTTGGCTCTTGAGTGAACTTTGATTAGATAAAGTAGTTAATAAAAATTCCGTTTGTTTAAGTTTTTAAGTGTTTAATCTCAAAAATCATAGTGTTAATACTTGTCATTTGAACTATATGGGTTTAAATTCTTTCATTCCAGATTATAGGTTTTAGATTTTTAAATAGTGGTATTCTAAGGTTGTTTTTGTGTTTATTAAAGTCTCAAAATAGTCTAGAATAAGGCTTGTGTAACCTGCATTAGTTAGTTAGGTTTTTGTCAAATCTGTCAAAATTAGTTTTATGTTGTCTTTTTTTTGTTAAATTTTAGCTTATTTTCAATGGCGTTTCTGGCTTGTCCTTGAATTTCAAAATGGTTTTTGATTATTGTTATAAGTTCTTTGAGGTCTTAGCTTAATCTGTTTGATAGTTTTATAGCCATAAGGTTCTGTTTGTTAGCTTATTTTTAAGCTCAAAAGTTGTCATTTTCAAAGTTAAAAAAAGGGAATCAGATATACTGAGTTTGTGAGCAACCCTTTTCACTTAGCTTTTTCATAGTGATCTGATCTTCACAATGAGTTTTTGATTGCAATGATTATTGTAGGCTTATTTGGATTAGCTATTCAGTAGTCATAGCCCATTATGCCATAAGGAATCTGTTATTTTAGCTTAAATTATAAGCTTGAAATGTGCCTTTTGGGCTGTTTGGTCACCAAATTTAGCCAATAAGCTTATTTGCATGTCTTAGCTTATTGGCTTATTAGAATTGCTTTATTTAGGTCTAGTCTTGCTATTTAGGTTAGTTTTAAGCTCTTTTAGCTTATTTGACTTAGGGTGGAGCTTATTAGAGCTTATTGGTTCTTTTAGTTTAAAAGCTTTCCCTTGTTGCTTTGCTTATTTGCGCCTAAAAATGCTTAACAGTTAGGCCCCAAGTCTTTTTAGTTTACAAGCATTCTGTCACTTTTTAGAAGCTTATTCTGTGCTTATTTTTAATTTAAAAAAATGTGTTTTTTTAAAGTTGTATATTTTTGCTTATATTAAGCTTTTCCAAAAAGAAAAGTATCAAAAAGTAAAAACGGAGAAATTGGGAAGTTGAGGGTGAGCAAGGCTCGAACCCCCAACCTCAACCAACCTCTACCCATTTCACACACACTCTTTACCGCTGCGCCCTTAGGACTTTTTCGTTATAAGTCCCAAGTGATTTGTATTTAAGGGCTTTTTAGCCCTTAAGCTTTTCAGCAGTTTTTGGCTTATTTACGGCTTATTTATAAACTATTTGTCCAAGTTTGTATTTTCCTAGGTTCTTTATAGCTTAAAGTATTTTCTTGCATTTTTTAGATTTTTCCAATTTCATTTATTATTTTTTATAATTAATTTAGATAAAATCCGTTTTTAATTCATAATAAATAAAATAAAAGTCAAAAAAATCTAATTCTTTTTTAGAAAATTTTCTTTTATCAAATAGGACTGTAGAAAATTAGATTTGCTTTCGTAGGATTAAAATTTTAGATTTTGAATTTTTAAAGAACGGGATTGAATCTCGTTAACGTTTTTCGTGTTTTTAAGCTTAAATTGCTTTCGTTTTGGTTTTGTTTTCTTTGTTCTTGCATTTTAGTCACTTAGGATTTATAAAAAGTTAAAAAATCACTTTAGGATTAAATTTTGATAATATAGGGTTTTAAGTCGCGTTTTAGGATTCCCGTTATCATTACTAGTTTAAATCATGAATTGCTTTTGTTCTTAGCTTGCTTTTAATTACATTTTCCTGTAGAATTTGAAAACCAATCAAAATATTTTTGAATTCAAACATCAAATATCAAACCGACTCTCGACTTTCCATTTGCATTCCTCGTCGGGAAAACGACCCAGGAATATCATACTACTCGGATTTCATTGATTTTCTTTCTTTAAACCTTATCAAGGGTCACTTGATTTGGTTTGGTTAAAATAAGTAGTATATTATTATATATATTATTTATGCGTACCTAAAGTTAGAAGTGAATTTTTGGCGCCGTTGCCGGGGAGGAGTGTAAGACGATTGTCGTTGCGTTTGACAATTAGTGCTTTGAAGATCCTTCCGTATGAAGTTACTTTGCTTATTTTCTTATAAAAAAATTAATAATAATACAAAAAGATTTTCTTTTTCTTTTTATTATATATATAAGACAAGAAAAATCAAAAATATAAAAAATTGTCCTTATATATAAATAAAATGAATCAATTATATAATACTCTCAACTTTGAGTATTATCATTAATAAGTTCCCAAACCAAAGATCAAAAACTTGCCTTTTGTGTCACTTGCGAGGTACGGCTCACCTTTGAAAGTTAAACAAACTATAAGAGGGGTATAAGGAGGGTTGTTCCGAGGAACTACGACCCTAAAGGAGAAGGTTTTTAATAGCTTCGCGCTTTCCTACTCCTCCGCTCCTTTGTGCGTTTTTCTTTTAGAGAGCTACCGTGAAGCTTGTTGATTATTAGGTTTAAGTTGTCTTATCTCATTATCCGTTATTAAAATAAATCTTTGTTAATCAATTGTTGAAAAACCAAAAAAAATTAATTAGTATAATTTCTCTTTTTTCCTTTTTAGTGCATGAGCACTCGATCTTCGACTAGGAATCTTTTTCCACCTCTCGAAGATCCCGAACGTACAATTCGAAGGACTCATGTTAATCTTAATCTTTTGAACAATTTTGAGGAAATTAACATGGCCGCTAACGGAGTCAGTAATGACGGACCACCTCCTGCGAGAGGAGATGGTTTACCAGTTCCCGACCTCCGAACGATGGAGGATTTGTGCCAACCAACTTTGAATGGTCGGGGTGGACCAATTGCCTCGATTGCAATTCAGACAACTAATTTTGGACTTAAGAATGACATGATTCAACAAGTTCAAAATTCGTGTCCATTTCGTGGACCGGGTGATGATGCCAACAAGCATTTTGACAAGATTTTGCATGTCACCCAAAGAGTGAAAGTGAATGGGGTCTTCGATGACGCCCTTCGTCTATATCTCTTCCCTTACTCCTTGAGAAATGATATTACGAATTTCCGTCAAGAACCCGATGAATCATTATTCAAAGCATGGGAACGTTATAAGCTTTCAATTGATCGATGTCCTAACCACAACATGTTACCCATGACTCAAATAGATACTTTCTATAACGGGTTAACATTGAGGCATCGTGATACTATCAACGCTGCTGCCAGTGGTACTTTTATGAAAAGACGACCCGAAGAGTGCTATGATCTCATCGAGAATATGACCGCTCACCACAATGATTGGGACACTTCAGCCCAACGGAGTGAGTCATCTAGTTCTATCACTTCTTCTAATCCAGAAATAGCAGCCCTTAAGTTTGAAATGGCGGAAATCAACAAGAACTTAATGAAAATGCTTCAAACAAACCAACAAGTTAATTCCGTAACCGAGTTGCGACACTTGTGGTGGTCCTCATTCTTACATTAATTGTCCAGCCACCGTTGGCCAAACTCAGAACGTATATGCAGCGGGAGCCTACAACCAAGGTGGTAATACTTACCAACCTCAAGGTAACCATAATTTTCTTAGCTATCATTCGGAAAATTATCTCGGACCACCAGGGTTTAATGTGAATCAAAATCAAAATCAAAACAATCAAAATCAGAATCAGAATAAGAATCAAGGAAACAACCAAGGTCGAAACCAATTTTTCCAAGGAGCTAATCATGTTCAAAACCCAACTCTGGCTTATCAAGCACTGGCTTATCAAGCCCCGGCTCTGGCTTATCAAGCCCCGCCTTACCAAGCTTCGGTTCATCAACCTCAAGTTGTAACGAATGCCGAATTCTCGAACTACATGAAGGCAAATGATTTCATTTTGAAAAACATGCAAACCAACATGACTACATTGACCAATTCTACTAATGATCTTAAGAATATGTTGGGTCAATTCATAAAAATTAATACCGCTTCTACTTCGGGTTCAGGAACTCTTTCGAGTAACACCATTACTAACCCGAGGGAAGATTTGAAAGGTATCACCACCCGAAGTGGTGTTGCTTACAAGGGACCCACGATTCCTACTACTTCTTCTTCTCCCCCTAAAGTAGTGGAACGTGAAACCGAGGTTACAAAGGACAAGGTGCCTCCTACTAATAACGGAGGTACCGAAGACGTCCAACCTCCGGTTGTCCAAGTTGAAACTCATGTACCAATTCCTGAGCCCGTTGAAGCTCCCGTTAGTGCTCCGAAGCCTAACCCAAAACCGTCAATTCCATATCCATCTAGACTTAATGATCAAAAGCTCCGCGAAAAAGCTAACAATCAAATGGAGAAATTTTACCAAATCTTTCAAGATTTGCATTTCGACATTAGCTTCGTGGATGCTCTCATTCTCATGCCTAAGTTTGCCTCGACCATTAAGAGTTTGTTAAGCAATAAAGAAAAATTGTTTGAATTAGCAAGAACTCCGTTGAATGAGCATTGCTCGACGGTTCTCCTCAAAAAGTTACCCAAAAAACTGGGAGACCCCGGCAAGTTTCTCATCCCGTACGATTTTCCCGGAATGGATGTATGCTTAGCCTTGGCTGATCTTGGCGCTAGCATTAACCTCATGCCACTTTCTGTGTGGAAAAAGCTTTCCATTCCCGAACTTACTCCTACTTGTATGACTCTCGAACTTGCGGACCGGTCAATTTCTTGACCGATCGGTGTCTTTGACGATGTCTTCATAAAAGTTGGAAAGTTCCATTTCTCGGCCGACTTTGTAGTCGTTGACTTTGATGCCGATCCCCGAGTTCATCTAATTCTCGGGAGATCCTTTTTGAAAACCGGACGTGCTTTGATTGATGTTTACGCGGGAGAATTAACTCTTCGTGTTGGCAACAAAGCCGTAACATTCAATCTTGATCAAACTTCGAGATACTCCTCTAATTATGATGATATATCGGTTAACCGAATCTACGTCATTGATGTTGCTTGTGAGGAGTATTCTCAAGAAATTCTTGGATTTTCCGTGAGTGGCAATCCACTCTATCTACGGAACCAATTGTTTCTACCTCTTTTCCTACTCTCACTCCCTTCGGGGATAGTGATTTTCTTCTTGAGGAAACCGATGCTTTCCTAGCTATTGAATATGAGCCAATTTCACCGAAAATTAATGACTCTTACTATGATTCGGAGGGAGAAATTCTTCTTCTTGAATAATTTCTTAATGATGATCCTTCATCACCACCTCTCCCTCTACAAGAACTTAAAGTTGTTGAACCTAAAAATGAAAATTCTTTAATTGATGAACCACCCGAGGTCGAACTTAAGGACTTACTGTCTCATCTTGAATATGCATTTTTGGAGGGTACCTACAAATTACCCGTCATAATTGCTAAAGACTTGAAAGATGAGGAGAAAGCCGCTCTCAAAAAGGTTTTGAAGTCACACAAGCGAGCTCTCGCTTGGCAACTTTCCGACATTAAGGGTATTAACCAAGAATTTTATACACACAAGATTCTAATGGAGGATGACTTCAAATCGGCGGTCCAACACTAAAGAAAGGTTAATCTAAAAATCCACGAGGTGATAAAAAAGAAGGTTCTTAAACTCCTTGATGCCGGGTTAATTTACCCTATCTCGGACAGTCCTTGGGTAAGCCCCGTGCATTGTGTACCAAAAAAGGGTGGCTTTACCATTGTTGAAAATGATGAAAACGAGTTAATCCCTACCCGATTGGTTACGGGATGGCGTGTATGCATTGACTACTGAAAGTTAAATGACGCCACCCGTAAAGACCACTTTCCATTGCCCTTTATAGACCAAATGCTTGAGAGACTAGCGGGAAACGAATACTATTGTTTTCACGACGGTTTTTCGGGTTACTTTCAAATTCCCCTCGACCCTCAAGATTAAGAAAAAACCACATTCATGTGTCCTTATGGAACGTTCGCCTATCGTCGCATGCCTTTCGACTTATGCAATGCACCGGGCACGTTCCAAAGGTGTGTGATGGCTATCTTTCATGATATGATCGAAAAAACGATAGAAGTCTTTATGGACAACTTCTTGGTCTTTGGGAATTCATTCCGAACTTGCCTCTCTCATTTAGACAAGATGCTTAAACGGTGTAAAGACACCAATCTTTGTCTAAATTGGGAAAAGAGTCACTTTATGGTCAAGGAAGGAATTGTCCTTGGCCATAAGATTTCCAAGAACGGGATTGAGGTTGATAAGGCTAAAGTTGATGTTATTGCTAAGCTACCTCATCCCACCACCGTCAAAGGAATTCGGAGTTTTCTTGGTCACGCCGGGTTTTATCGTAGATTTATTCAAGATTTCTCAAAAATAGCCCGGCCGATGACCCGTCTTCTTGAAAAAGATACTCCGTTCTTCTTCTCCAAAGAGTGTATTGAAGCTTTTCAAACACTTAAGAAAAAATTGACCGAAGCACCAATATTAGTTGCCCCCGATTGGGACCTACCTTTTGAGCTCATGTGTGACGCGAGTGATTTTGCAATAGGTGCAGTCTTGGGGCAACGAAAAACAAAACATTTTCAGCCTATACACTATGCAAGCAAAACTATGACCGATGCTCAAGCTCATTACACCACGACGGAGAAAGAATTACTTGCCGTGGTGTATGCTTTCGAGAAATTCCGGTCCTATTTAGTCTTGTCAAAAAGCATAGTGTATACGGATCATTCGGCTCTAAAATATCTTTTTGCAAAACAAGATGCAAAGCCGAGATTGCTCCGGTGGGTTCTCCTCCTTCAAGAATTTGATATCATCATCCGTGATAAAAAATAATAAAAAAGGAGCCGAGAACCTCAGCCGCCCGACCAAAGATTGCCGATTAGAGAATCCTCACCAAAGTGTGCTCGATAAAAAGGAAATAAATGAAACATTTCCTCTCGAAACACTTAGTATGGTATCTTTTCGTGGTGATTCTAGTACCCCATGGTTTGCCGATTTTGCTAATTACCACGCGGGGAATTTCATTGTTAAAGGGATGTCGTCCCAACAAAAGAACAAGTTTTTCAAGGATGTTAAACACTACTTTTGGGACGACCCCTATTTGTTCAAAATATGTGCGGATTAAGTGATCCGGCGGTGTGTCTCAGGCCAAGAAGCTATTGCCATCCTTAAAGTTGCATAGTGGGGCCTACCGGGGAAAAATTATGGTGCCAACCTACACAGCCAAAAAGGTCTTTGATTCCGGTTTTAATTGGCCCACTATTTAAGGGGGGGGGGCTCGAGATGCCCATTGCGCTTGGTTACTCGATGTGACACTTGTCAACGTCAAGGAAAAATTTCGCAACGTGATGAAATGCCACAAAATTCCATCCAAGTTTGCGAAATCTTTGACGTGTGGGGCATCGATTTCATGGGGCCGTTCCCGTCTTCACGAGGGAACAAATATATACTCGTGGCCGTCGATTACTTGTCGAAATGGGTTGAAGCGAAAGCGCTCCCCACCAACGACGCCCGAGTTGTTTGCAAATTCTTAAAATCTCTCTTTGCTCGGTTTGGAACTCCCCGCGCTATCATTAGTGATCGCGGTACGCACTTTTGCAATGACCAATTCTCAAAGGTCATGCTTAAGTACGGTGTCACTCACCGTCTTGCTACCGCATATCACCCACAAACTAGTGGGCAAGTGGAAGTCTCCAACCGTGGTTTAAAAAAACTTGGAAAGGGACCCATAGGCGAAACCGAAGCCTCTTAACTTGGTCCGACAAATTAGATGACGCACTTTGGGCCTTCTGTACCGCTTACAAAACACCCATCGGGTGTACTCCTTACAAGCTCGTGTACGGAAAGGCATGTCATCTACCGATCGAGCTCGAGCACAAAGCCTATTGGGCCTTGAAGCATGCAAACTTTGACCTTTCGACCGCGGGCGATCACCGAAAAGTTCAACTCAATGAATTAAATGAACTTCGTGATCAAGCCTATGAGAACTCTTTGATCTATAAAGAGAAAACAAAGAGGATCCATGACTCCAAGATCAAAAACCGCGTTTTCAACGTTGGTGATCGAGTCCTCCTCTTTAACTCTCGATTGAAGATTTTCTCGGGCAAGCTTAAGACCCGTTGGTCTGGACCATTTATCGTTACCCAAGTTTTTCCATATGGCACCGTCGAGTTATCTCAAACCGATGGGCCAAACTTCAAGGTGAATGGTCATAGACTTAAGCACTACTTTGGAGGGGACGTACCACATATGGTTGTCTCGGATCTACAAACCTTCCCCAAGGACCAATGAATTCGGGGATCGGGTCAAGCTAAGTGACCTAAAACAAGCTCTTCGTGGGAGGCAACCCATGTGTGGAATCCTATAATGACTCCATAGATCGTTATTAGGTCTCATCTAGGGTATGATAACAATGATTGTAACACACAGCGGAATATAAAGAACACAATCATGTTTCTAATAAGGTTTTCTTTATTAAACATTAATAAAGAAACTAACTATTAACTACTACACACGCTTTCTATGCGTTTAGACTCTCATTGGAGAGACTATCTATCAATGGATGGATTGTAACCTAGACGCCTATCCTCTTTATATAGTAAAGGATGGTTACAAACCCTATCTTACTAACAAAGCTAACTATTACATATTTGGTCCTTCATTGTTTCTTCTTTCTTCATTTCCTCTAATAGGTTTTGTAATCTTCAAATCTGTAATTCCCAACAATCTTCCCCTATTTGATATTACAAAACAACCTGCATGAAGAAACAATGCTAAAACATGTCATCACAATAATAAGCTGCACATTATGAATCTTTTTCCCCTTTTTGTAATCATCCAATAGGGGTCTTGTGCAACTCGGAAACACTTCCCCTCAAGTGATGCATGTAGATGGTAAGTATATAAACAATAAGCTTCCCCCCCCCCCCCTCCCCCCCCCCCCCCCCCCCCCCCCTCCACCCCCCCCCCCCCCCCCCCACCCCCCACCCCCCCCCCCCCCCCCCCCCCCCCCCCACCCCCCCCCACCCCCCCCCCCCCCCCCCCCCCCCCCCCCCCCCCCCCCCCCCCCCCCCCCCCCCCCCCCCCCAACCCCCCCCCCCCGCCCCCCCCCCCCCCCCCCCCCCCCCCCCCCCCCCCCCCCCCCACCCCCCCCTCCCCCCCCCCCCACCCCCCCCCCCCCCCCACCCCCCCCCCCCCCCCCCCCCCCCACCCCCCCCCCCCCCCCCCCCCCCCCCCACCCCCCCCCCCCCACACCCCCACCCCCCCCCACCCCCCCCGCACCCCCCCCCCCCCCCCCCCCCCCGCCCCCCCCCCCTCCCCCCCCCCACCCCCCCCCCCCCCCACCTCCCCCCCCCCCCCCCCCCCCCCCTCCCCCCCCCCCCCCCCCCCCCCCCCCCCCCCCCCCCCCCCCCCCCCCCCCCCCCCCCCCCCCCCCACCCCCCCCCCGCCCCCCCCCCCCCCCCCACCCCCCCCCCCCCCCCCCCCCCCCCCCCCCCCCCCCCCCCCCCCCCCCCCCCCCCCCCCCCACCCCCCCCCCCCCACCCCCCCCCCCCCCCCCCCCCCCCCCCCCACCCCCCCCCCCCCCCCCCCCCCCCCCCCCCCCCCCCCCCCCCCCCACCCCCCCCCCACCCCCCCCCCCCCCCCCCCCCCCCCCCCCTCCACCCCCCCCCCCCCACCTCCCCCCCCCCCCCACCCCCCCCCCCCCCCCCCCCCCCCCCCCCCCCCCCCCCCCCCCCCCCCCCTCCCCCCCCCACCCCCCCCCCCCCCCCACCCCCCCCCCCCCCCCCCCCCCACCCCCCCCCCCCCCCCCCCCCCCCCCCCCCCCCCCCCCCCCCCCCCCCCCCCCACCCCCCCCCCCCCCCCCCACCCCCCCCCCCCCCCCCCCCCCCCCCCCCCCCCCCCCACCCCCCACCCCCCCCCCCCCCCCCCACCGCCCCCCCCCCCCCAACCCCCCCCCCCCCCCCCCCCCCCCCCCCCCCCCCCCCCCCACCCCCCCCCCACACCCCCCCCCCCCCCCCCCCCCTCCCCCCCACCCCCCCCCCCCCCCCACCCCCCTTTAAAAGTATACTAACCATCTCTTGAATCTCGGACTTTAATTGGCTTGAAATAGTAGGTATCAATGAAACATCCAAGTGCAATAACATCCTCCTCTCTTATGTAACTGTTGCCTCAGCCGGCGATCTACCTCAATCCTTTATTGCATCTTACAAAAAAAGGTAAACTTGTCACAGAATTGATTAAGAAGCTAATGCATCCAAACGTCTTCAATACCTTTTTCTGACTCAGTGCGTACAAGACATGTTTATTACACCTCGGTTAGGTTCGTCGTCGCCCCATCTCAGTTAAACTCACCAAAACTGTCCATTGATCCATCTCAGATCAAATCATAAAAATAATTAATGAGTCTCACATTTTTATGTTATGCAATAAACAGTTTGTAAACACAAACCAAACAATAAGAAGTAACCCAAGCCATAACCATCGACATCCATCCAAAATCCAAGGGCGTTGAGGACCTAAAATACTAGCAGGCAATAACAAACAGTAATCGGACAAGGCAATCAGAGAGATAAAAAAAACCATACAGCAGACCAGTAGAGAACCATAAAGCCTAATCAGCAGGAATGAAATAACCAGTAGAAATCATAACCACCAGTAGAATCAAGAATATACAACCAGTAGTGAACACATATAAGCACCAGGAGAACCACAATCCGTAAAGACGAGTAGTAACCGAGAAGACAACCAGCATGAATAATAAGTAACCACAGCAATCGAAAAACATACATCACACTAATAAGAAAAGTTACACGAACTACTACCATGAGTGCAACAATATACACGAAGTCCATGAGGTCACAAAACTTATCCACAATACTTTGTCAATATCCAATCACGATCAAAGATATGCTGTCCCTAATAACATCATTTATCATCGCAGCCCAAAATGTCCTCCAGAAGTTACGAATAAAGTCAATACACATTATGACTTTCCACAATTCACGCACCAACATAATTAAACTGTTCCCATAAAATCAGCAACATAGTCAAATACATTTAAAAATATCACCCGGAAGTTATTAAATATATTCCCTAATATTCATGCATTTCTCGCTCCTTCAATTTCTCAAAAAAAAAAAAAAGATAACAATAAACATCACAAAGAAAAAAAAAAGAAAAACCGACCATGAAAACCGGGAAGAAAACACAAAACGACGCGTTAAAACACAACAAACACACCCATAAAACAACCACGCTCAAACACACCCGACCAAAGGAACCTTAGGACGCTCATCTCACATAACGCACCAAAAAGACAAACTGTCGCAACCAAAAACTAAAAAACGCATAAAAATCCCATCCTTGGTGCGCAACCAAACAAACCAGAACACCTTTCCCCTAGAACTCGGCCCCCGCAAGAACCCCCGACTCACACACCCATTCACCACTGCTCCTCCTAACACGTACACCTAAACAAGGACCGAAGACCGAAAAACGCGTCAAACGGTGTGTAAAACATACAATACAACAGACTGGGAATATACATCAAACACACAAGCACCCGCGATATAAAAAAACAAACTATATTACCAAGGAAAACACAACACACTGACAAACATTCTAATTTGACACGAAACAAAAAACTGACCTCAAAACGAGACATTGCCAAAAAAAAACAAAACTGCCAGAAAAACACAGACAAAAACAGTAAAGAAACCGATACCATCTCAAGTCACTACAAATAAAACGTAAAAAAAAAAAAATCAAAAAAAAACAATACAAAAGGAGACCAACGAAAAAAAACCCTAAGAACGGATAAAAAAAAAAACCTATGAAGCTAAACGCAAAAAAAAAACAAACATAGTAGAACCCAAAACAGTATGAACGCAAAGAAACAACATCAACAAAAACAACCAACCGACATAACATAATAAAACCAGCACTACCGTTTCACCAATATAAAAAAAAACAAAAAACAACTAATCTTAAAGACCAAAACAGACAAACATCATACAATTTGACGGGTCCGGAGATACAGAAAACGAATGCAACGCGACACGACAAAGAACTAAGAAAAACACAACGAGAATAACACAGTAAACCTTGAATGTTTCCAACAAGCTGGCCAATAAAACTAAAGACCGCAAAATACTTAGCGGGTTCCACAAACTCGAAATCTAAACAGAAACCCCAACTTAAAACACACCAAAAAAACCCAAAGTAGAACGCTCAAACACTCTTCCACCAAATACCATGAAAGATCTCCACCAATAACACCAAACAACAAACTTAAAAAAAACACTACCTCAAAAAAAACAGAAAACCAGGCCTCGAATCAGCACATGTAACTTCTCAAAAACAAAAACAACAAAACAAAAACGATTAAATACAAACAGAATAAAATTAAAAAACCACCAACTTAAATAACCCGTGAGAAAACGCAAACAGCAAAGGACCGCAACAAGGCACTGTTCCGACACCACCTGAACCACAAAAACATACGCCGTCAATACATACCAAAACGAGAAAGCAGAAACAAAACCAACAAAAAACTACACCAACGAGGCACCACGAAAACCCGTGCTCTCTCACAAAAGACCCCAGAACAAAAAAACAAAAATCAAAACTTACGGGTCGCAAAAAAAAAAAAACTCTCAAATTTAATAACTCACAAAACCTAAACTGAACCTCGTAACACAAGACCAAACGAAGGACTTAGTAACCGCAAATCGCGAGCATCAGCACGTACAAGGATACTCAAAAAAACCGTACGAACAACTAAAAATACTTGTGTCAACCGAGGCACACCAAACGACAAAATACCGAAAAACAAAAAAAAAAAATCAAATAATACGTGACAACTTCATGAAGACTCGAATCGCTAACAGCAAAACGTAATTCTCAAAAAAGACCGACCATGTATAAACCACAAACCCAAATACTAAAAAAAAAAGAGACAAAAAAACAGAACAAACAAAGAAAACGAGCCACCATAACGATCAAAAAAACAAACGAAACACCTAAACCACTGAGAATAAACAACAAACAAAAAACACAAAACTAACAGAAACTGCCGTCACAAAAAACACATGACCAAGACGCACATCGGAGAAGTCGATGTCGTCGGAAGGACAGACACAATACAGACGGAGATAACTAAACATCATAAACAACACCAGTACCGCAAACCCACCTGAAGATATGTCTAACACAACTAAAGAAACCGTTACCTACAACGAAACTCAATAAAAAGTACAAAAAAACTGAGGAGACTAAAAAAAAAGACGACCTACTCAAAAACGAAACGTACCCAAAACCATACCGAAGCCGACAAAACAGTACCACGAACAGGTGCGAGAAACCAGGCAATACTTCGACAGAAAAAGCAAACTATGAAAACGAGAAAACAAAAAGAAACAAATGAAATAACCTACAAAAAAACGCATGATACCCCATGAAAAAACTCACTCGTAAGAAACAGCCGAAAAAAAGAGTAACTCAAAAACTGAAGAAAAACAAGAAAGCAATAACCGACAAAGACAAACAACGCTCTAAAAACAATAACAACAAACACTATACAATAAACAACAGGTAAAAACCAAACACAACAAAAAAAACTATGAAACAGAATACGGTCAATGAAAGTTGTAAACCCAAACAAACACTAAAACCAACCAAAAAAACAAAAAAACAGAGGACCGTAATTTTCTCAAAAAAGAAAACCCCCGCGAAAACTAGCGTCTAACCCATAACAATGCCACAAAACATCTATAAAAAAGACACATATTGCCGATTTCTCAAAAGAGACGCATAAAAACCGCAAAATTTCTCAATAGGTATGAGACAAACAGTACTGAAACAAAAGAGCATCAAGATAAAAACAGTGAACTAGACATAAGAAATGTTACCAAAACAAACAGTTCTCAAACGACTACATACCAGCACCCAAACGCTAAGAACATACAAAGCGCTACAAACTCAAAACAAAAGAAAAAAACTACAACACAGAAAAAAAAAACCATTTGCGTTCAAGAAAAAACTGAACAAAAAAAAGACATAAAACCCTAAAACCACACAAAAGAATATAAAACAAAAAAAACTAGTTAAACACGACATTGCATCTGGCATGAAAAACCTATCGATACAAACCACAAAAACAAATTCCAGAAACATAAAAATAAATCGACACCAACGAAATATACCCCAGTTCGAAAACCATAAGGGGGCTAAATAGAAACGCACATAAACAACCGCCAACCCAGACCCGCTACACACACCTCACCCACCCCAACCAACCCCCCCACGCCCCAACACAACAACACCCCACCCCCCCGTACCTCTCCAACCGCTTGCCAACCAATACGAAAACACACACTAATCCATAAACACAAACACTCAAAACGGCCCCCAAGAAAACCAAAAACTTCTAAAAACAAACCATCTAAATTTCGAACAAGTAAAACCACAACTCGACAAAGCGGGTTGTAAAACCACTCGACATGTAGTACAAACCAATACGCGTCAAAAAAATAAAGAAACCGAGATAATAACTGAGAAGATTCCCCCAGAAAAAAACCTTGTCATTATAGCTCAAAAAACAACTCAATTAAATAGTAACTAAATAAAAACAGCGACACAACTAGGAAGCGTACCAACTGACTACACAATCAAAAAACAAAAAAAAAACGACAAACCTAGCATATATAGCCAAAATCGCAACATTAAAAAATTAAAAGGCCGGATTACACAAAACGACGTACAAAAACCCAAAGGAGACAAACAATCACAAAAACGACTGCCAACCGCATAGACCACAGATCACCACAACAAAAACGTAAAATAAACAAGTCTTAACGGGAAACCGAAAACAACATAACACAACAGCGCAATAAACAAAATACCAATTAAAATACTCAACACATAAACGGCCAAAAACCAAGCGAAAAAAACAAAAAAAGAACTCTGCCTGGAAGGTCTTATAGACAACAACAAAACAAACCACCCTAAAAAAACCTACTACAAGTAAAAACGAGCTACCACATACCAACGGAGCCACTTAACACAACCAACGAAAATACAAATAAAAAAAGACGACAGACCCCAAAAATAAACAAAAAAACTCAAAAAAACAGACACGAAACACTCAGACAAACAAACACCACTCCCACGTACCGAGACTAGAGTTTACCAGGGGTATGGGTGCAGTGTGTATTGCTGGTGGGGCTGAGCGAGGATTATAGACTTAACACACCAAAAAATTACAGCATACACTAAAAAAAAACAAAAAACAAATACGCAACTAGACAAAAAGCTCAAAACGCCAAAATTAAACTATACATCCCCAAAAACCCCATACTTTAAAACCCTGCGACGCTCCCAAAAGAACATTCTTCCACCCAAAACAAACTACTAAAAAAAAAACATGAAACGAACCAACATACAAACAAGAACCACTATTACCAACAACTACGTAACACGGATACTCTTTTCTCAAATAAACATACCAACAACTATCTCTATCGCGCACACGCAAACCTCAAACAAGCCGGCACTAGAAACAAATTCAAAACAAAAACAAGCGACTAAAAAAAACGCACAACTCTACCACAACCCTTTATGTGCGGAACCCAGCGCTTGCCATCACATCCTTAACCCCGAAACTCCATCATCCCACCGTTTTCATGTACCCCCCCCTCTACTAGCCGACACAATACTGCTTCGCCCCCCCCCAACTTGCCTCAATCCCCTCCACAATCCGCCCCGTTACCTATTCCACCTTCCTCCATTTACGCCCATGCCCCCTCCAGGACGCGCCCCTCTCCCCAGATGCCCATACAAACAAACACCAACACCAAACTGGTTGCGCATACGACACTACAACACTGCCCTGCCCCCCTCCCCGTCACGATCCGATCCCCCCAACCCCTTGCACTAACACCCCCCAACCCCCCCCCCACCTAGCCTATCCAACACACACCTCGTAAACCCCTCACCCCTTGCCCCCCTACCCTCAGCATCCAACCCCCCGCTCACACCTAAACACTTGTACCACGCGACCTCACACCGGCGCAGTAGAAGAACGTGCTCAAAAACGCAAACCACGAAGCAGAGTTGGGAAGGAAAACAGAGAAAAAACCACTCATAGATGCGTGCAATACTGGTCGAGATTTCATAAAAAATAACCCTAGGTGACAAAGTTACAATGAATAAAAAAACTGACCAAACCACGGGAAAACGAGGACAACCTTCACTTACTACCGGGCGTCGATAAGATGAACAACCTAACTGCCCTTATGCATGGCGCACACCATCTTTGAACATACTTTGAAAATAAAAACTCGTCACTGAGTATCTGCTTCAAGATATCTCACAATATATTAGAAGTCTTCAAGGTCCCTTCAAAACCCTTTTAAATGTTTGAGAATTAACATTCACAATGCTTGAGCACAGAATGAATTGCCCCAAACCATACACGTACACAATAATCATAGGCCATTGAATATATATCATGACTACCGAACCCATGTGCCCAGCTTTAATTTGGCAGTGCTTAAATTTTTTAAAAGACCCAAACGTGTACACAATTCACTTTTTCAATGAATCTTTATGAGCATACCATTGTTGACTAAGAATTCCAATCTTTTTGTCTATCTTGAGTTGAAAACATGTACACCTTGATTCACAGTGGTAATAAAACAAAGATCATGCAACCACGTTAGGATAAGATAAAACATGTCATTCCAAATTCTTGATGACGTGTTTCACTTGGCCCCATATCAAAATTAATTCAAAGCAATATACGCACCTGCTGTTTGTCCCTGTTTGAACGAATCTGCTGCTACTGTTGTTGATTGCGAAACCAAAAACTTAATTACACGAAAACCTTATCAACCCTAGATCAAGAGCCACGAGGCTCTGATACCAACTGTGGAATCCTATAATGACTCCATAGATCGTTATTAGGACTCATCTAGGGTATGATAACAATGATTGTAACACACAGCGGAATATAAAGAACACAATCATGTTACTAATAAGGTTTTCTTTATTAAACATTAATAAAGAAACTAACTACTAACACGTACACACGCTTTCTATGCGTTAAGACTCCATTGTAGAGACAGGTCTATCAATTGATGGATTTGTAACCTAGACGCATATCCTCTTTATAATAGTAGTAGGATGGTTACAAACCCTATCTTACTAACAACTCTAACTATTACCTATTTGGTCCTACATTTGTTTTCTCTTCTTTCTTCATTTCGTCCGAATAGTTTTTGTAATTCTTCAAAACTGTAATGTTCCCAACACATGCTTTTCCTAATATAGTAGAAGTAATAAATAAATGTTATGTAACGTGAGGATTGTGCCTCTTTCATCCGTGTGCTTGTGTTATTTGGATGAGAGTCCAGGATTGTCCCGAATTTTTTAAAGCCTTGTCGTGGCGTAACTATGGTTTTTGTGCCTTCGTATCACAAAGAGCTTCAAATCCCTCCAATCTTCAATTTGGAATCCAATAATCCAAATCTTATCGACTAAAACTTTATCTTTGAGCATACTTAATAAACGACTTAGGATTTACGTAGAGACCCTTCTAGTATGGGCGGATCTATTGATTTGATTGTGCCAGCAGTCGTTGTTTTCGCGTAATCCCATTTTTACCACCAAAATACCCAAAAAAATGAAAAAAGTTTAAAATTTTTCAAAAATAAAATAAGTTGTTTTGTCACAATTTAGACATATCTGCTAGGGTAGAATAAGATAAATTTTGAACTAATCGATCGAGCGTGTTGAGCACTACTTGTTCCTTAACTTTTAGACGTAAGTGCAATCGCAAGAACAATCGTGAAGAACAAAAATGAGAGAGTTAATTTATGATTAGATGCAAACAAGGATTATTTGGAAATCATAAGAGCTCAATGTGTGTAATTTTGTGGCTTTTTTCCCCTCCATAAGCTCCTAACCACGACTAATAATACGTGCTAATTTTTGGAAATTAAACTTAAATCAACAATTGTTGAGATGAAGTCATAGCAATAATTTAGTATTAAGTTCAATTTATACTTAAATTTTTCCAAAAGAATCTTCTCTATATATCGTGAAATAAAGTAAAATAAAAAAAATGATGAAAAATATGATGAAAAATGGAAAAAAGAATGATGAGTAATAATTATAAAACTGTGGGTTGATAAAAGTTTGCTGCATCTTGCCGGCTCACAACCGATGTTGCAGCCTTCTAAAGAAAGCCCATAGTAAGAATAATAATCCAAGACTGATAAAAGTTTGTTGCATCTTGCCGGCTCACAACCGATGTTGCAGCCTTCTAAAAGGTCGAGGATTTTCATTAGTTTAATAGATGTGTAATTATATTAAGTGTAGTAAACATGAAATTAATAAAATATAGGGAAAATCTCTTTCCTTAAATTTATAATATGCTTTTTGAACTAATGATATTACATTTTGAGTTGTAATTTTATGTATATACGGGAAACCTAAGAGTTTTTGAAGCCGAAGGTCCGTGAGTCCCGATACTAGTCTCTGTGGGGTGTCAAAAGCCTAGTCACTTAGCGCATAAGAACGTTGGGATAGTGCGCGAGACTAAAGTTGCTACATGGGATTGATCTCGCCTTCAAAACTCATATTCACGGGTGAACGTGAAGGCATAGAAATTTTGCAACTCGTTGATCCAAGATTGAAATTCGAAATAAAGCACATTCACCTATAAGATATAATAATTGTCGAGAGTGAAAAGTTCACAAGTTACAAATATGAGTAGTGTTAGCACCTTAACTTGTATTTAACGGTGATTTTGTTTTAAGCTTGGTTTGGAATAAGTGAAAAGTCGGGGACGATGAATTTATCTTTTTTTGGGGCATTTTAGGATTGAAATGCGTCTTGTTTAATGACCCTAAAGTTATAAAAATAACGAAAGTCAAATATGTTAGTTAGTTGCTTAAAAATGAAAATACAAAAAAAATGATAAAAAAAAAGAAAAAAAATATTAGTGGTAGTAAGTGTAAATATTTAAAAATGGTCAAAACAGGGGTTTTCGAAGCTATTGATTCTTTGATTCCCCTTGACGAACACTTAGCTACTTTTCGAGGTTATTAGTCGAGGGGGATTGAGATTCTTAGTTTTCTTAAGTGTTTACTTATAGCATTGAGTGAGGACACGACAATATCTCAGTATGGGGGATTTTGGTATGTGCTTAATTACACATACTATTTTCCATTAAAAACGGACTTAAATGACCAAAAACGTACCAAAAATACATTGTATTTGTATGTTTTGCATTTGTATTGTGCAAGTAACGGATATCTAAGAAAAGGACAAAAACCAAGTCAAAACGGACAAAACCGAGCACGAAATGGAAAAAGCATGAAAAGTCAAAGTCAAAAAGTCAACCAAAGTCAACCCCAACAAAGTCAAAGTCAAAGACAGAGCCGAAATCGAAGAAATACTTAATGGGCCAACCCGCACCCATCGAATGGGTCGGGTCAGCCCATTAAGGTATTATATGAAGACTTAATAAGCCTTATAACTTTAAAAAAAACCCAAAATCCATAACCGGCCCATAACTAATAAATAGCCCAAATCCATCCTTAACTGTCGTTAGTCCTCCAAGGACTAACTGTGCAACAACACAAAATAAAATGAGGGGATTAACCTGCCAAGTCCTTAAAAATGAATTATAACACCACAAGGACTAAACGTGCAATCCCACTTATCACCATGAGGGATCATTTTTGCCAATCCACCAAACCTTTACCCTGTTTCCCCCAAAACAGATATAAACTCCATTTCCCGCAAAAAAACATTGTTTATCATCCCTGTCTATTCACCCATCATTTTCACTTCTCCTCTTTTGGCACTATTCACCCATCACTTTCCTCAACCCCACCTTATAAACAGCAATTGCCACCTGGCAATCCCCTTTAATCCCATTGGTCTAAGGTTAAAGACAAGAGATTCAAAGGCTAGGATTTGAGAACTTGGAGAGCAAACAAAATGAAGGGCTTAGATTGAGTTTTTGACTTCTCTCACACAACTAACACAAGTCCTCAAAGTCTCACAGATGAAGCACACTAAAGAGACCAAGACTTATTTAGCTTAGTATAAAATAGGACTTTGTAAGCCCGAATAAGGCATGAGTTTTAACCTAGTTTTAGTTTTTAGCTTATTTTTAAGTTATTATCTTTTAAATTCCAAGCCTTGTAACCTTTTTAAGTTTTATGAAAGTTTGATGAATTTTATGTTTTGAAATCTGTTTTTAAGCTCTTATTGTTTTCAAGTCTTGGTTAAGTACTAGAAGCTTTTATATAACTCTCTCATAAGTTGTTTTCATCAATCAAACTAAAATTATTAAGTATTAAAGAAAATTCACAAAAAGAAATAACCCTAAAATACCATAGCTTATTTAGATGATAAGCCAGAAATGGAAGGGCTTATGGACTCTTACTAGCTTGTTTTAAACAAGCTAGAGCTTGTAGACAAATCTCATTTGAGCTTTTTGCCCTGTTTGAGCAAGGGCCTTTGTAAGTTTCCATTTTCAAAATTTTAGCTTATTTTTACTGTTTTTAGGCTTTATAGACAGCTTATCTCTACTTATTCTTTGCTTATTTATGCTTTTATATGATGTTTGTTGCTTATTATGCTTATCTTGTAGTTTAGAGATCACTTGTGCAAAGTTCTTCTTTAAATCTGTCATTATAGCTTATAAATTAGCATAATCTGTTTTAGCTTATTTAGGTGCTTATTGGTTGTTGAAATTTGCTTAATATTGTCTAAAATACTTATTTAACATCTGGTCTTTGAAGTTATAGTTTTAAAAACCAATTTTCCAAGCTGAAAATGTATTTTCAAAAGTTAAAGGGGTGTTTGGGTCAGTAGGTTTACTGGGTCAAAATGGGTTCAAAAATGGCTATGTGCTTTTGAGTCAAATTGATTAGATAATATTAGCCATATAATTTATGTTCGTTAATTTATAAAGGTTCAAAACCTCAAAAATCAAGGTTATAAGAAGATGTGGTTTGAGTCTGTTGTTAGTTAAGTCTAATAAGTATAAGCTTATTGGTTTAATTTTTTGTATTTTACAAGTTTGTTATGTTTTTGAGTGTGTTCAAGTGTTAAAAAAAGCTTTGGTAAACCTGCATTTGTTGTTTTTTTGCATTTGTCAAATTTTGTTAAAAAATTTGCTAAGTGTGTGTTTAAGAAGAAATAGCTTTTTCAATTGCTTTTTCTGGCTTATTCTTAATTTCAAAATGCTTTTTGATTGTTGATACTTGTTCTTTAAGGTTTAAATTTAATCTGTTTTAAAGTCAAAAGTCCATAAGGATCTGTTTGATAGCTTATTTTTAAGCTCAAAAGTAGTGTTTTGTAAAGATTGCAAAAACAATTTCTAAGTGTTGTGTCTGTGTGAACTAGCTTTTTCATTAAGCTTTTTAAAGGCTTATGTGTGTTTCAAACTCTTTTTTGATTGTTGATTCTTATAGCTTTTTGGCCAAGCTTTTTAGTGGTATAAGCCACTAAGCCATAAGGATATGTTTTCTAGCTTAAAAATAAGCTAGAAAAGTCCCCTTAGGCTGTTTGGTTAACATGATTGGCCAAAAAGCTCATTTGCTTATTTAGGCTTATTTGCTTATTGTTTTTGCTTATTTTAGGTTTAGTATTGCTTATTAGGTTAGTTTAAGTCCATTTTAGCTTATTTACTTTAGGGTAGAGCTTACTTGAGCTTATTTGCATTCTAGTTTAAAATTTTTAAGTTAAAAAGCTTTTTAGTAAATCTGTCTATTTTAGCTTATTGTAGCTTATATTCTTTGCTTATTTTCGCTTGTTTATGCTTATTAGGTAACTGTCCTGGCTTATTTAGGTATTTAAATGCTTATCCAGTTTTTAAAATGCTCAAAAAGTTAAGCATCTTAGCCTTTTAGTGTAGATTAAGCACTCTGTCACTTTAACAGCTTATTTTTTGTGCTTATTTGTGGTTTCTAAAAAAGGTGTCTTTGTAAAAGTTGCTTATTTATTGCTTATCTAAAAAGTTGTAAAAAATAGAAAATAATATATTTGGGAATAAAAGAAGTCCCAAGTGAGCAGGGCTCGAACTCGGGACCTCTACCCACTCACCAAACGCTTTAACACACACACTCACCACTCTGCCCTTGGGTCTTTTTCCGTTAGTATGCACACTTTAATCTTTTACACACCCTTTTAAGCCCATTTAGGTTTATAAGCCTGTTTAAGCTTTTTAATAGCTTATTATTGAAAGCTGGTTACCCCTTTTATATTTTCTTAAAAAGATCCAGCTTGTACCAGCATACTTTTTGCTAATTAATTTCAGAATTTTTATAATTAGTTTAGTATTTTTAATCATTTAATTTCATTAAAATCGTTTTTAATTCATAATGAATTATAAATAAGTCAAAAAAATATAATTTTTTATAGAAAATTTTCTTTTATCAGATAGAACTTAGAAAAATTAGATTTGCTTTCGTAGGGTTAAAATTGTAAATTTTGATTTTTTAAAAAACGAGATTGAATCCCGTTCACGTTTTTCATGATTTTAAGCTTAAATCATTTTTGTTTTTGGTCTAGTTTTCTTTGTTCTTACATTTTAGTCACTTAGGGTTAATTAAAAGTTAAAAAATAACTTTAGGATTAAATTTTGATAATTTAAGGTTTTAAGTCGCATTTTCAGGAATCTCGTTTGAGTTTTTAGTTTAAATTTGTGTGCCTTAATTGTTTTTAGTGAAGATTACATTAATTTTCCTATAGATTTAGAAAACCCAATCAAAATCTTTGTTCCATTCAAGCATCAAATGTCAAACCGTCTTTCGACTTTTCATTGCATTCCTCGTTGGGGATAACGACCCGGGAATATCATATACTACTCGGATTTTATTGATTTTCTTTCTTTGAACCTTTTCAAGGGAAACTTGATTTGGTTTGGTTAATATAAGTTGTAACACCCCCAAATTGGGTCGCAGCGGAATATGAGTCCGGGGCGTGTTACTTCATAGATCAACAACACAAGATATATATAGAACGACTAAAAAGTCGTTTGAAAACGATACATTGGATTTAACAAAGTATTTGTTTACATAAGCCCGAAGCTTAACTTGTTCACTTGATCAAATACAAAGATTTTCAGCCCATAACAGATAACAAAATGAAATGCGACAAAATCTTTTATGCAAGACATCCAAATCAAAACCACCAATGTATCCATCGCACCTTGTGCTTATTGATCCCCTGAAAAACATTGCTTTAAAACGTCAACAATAATGTTGGTGAATTCATAGGTTTGATAAATCAAATAACGAAGACCACAAGATCTCCGTCATGATAAACAATGGGCCTCCCCAACAAATGCCAGACATCAAAAATGAAATTACGTTGGCACTAAGCTCATGACACTGAAGCATGACGTATGTAGTACCAAATTAATGGCCTCCATATGCCCGTTGAGTGATGTTCTAACCCGCAACATCCTATATCCGATATGGTATACGTCGTGTTCAGTGATAGCAAATCACCCAACGGGGTTGTCGAAACTCAATAGATCGTATTCATAATAATCGCGCTCAGGCGTAATTAACCGTTCATGATAATGGAGCTTCAGTTGGTAAACGCTACTTATGCAACATGTAATCAAATATAAAACTTAACCACTTGTGTCCAGTAAGTAAAACATTGCATGTTTTTCACCGCAAAAACATGTGTAAAAAACAAAAGCATGTAAAACCCGTTGTGGCCTTATAACTCACTTGAGTTCTGAATAAACCAAATATCGCAGATAATGGTCACGAAAAAGATCGAATGCAACCTAAATTATCATAGGTCGTATAAGTACCGAGTACTTATATCAATAACATTGAATATAATCTATAGTTGTTACATCGTACTATCGTTCGGGCTATCATAATTAAAGAGGTCATGACATGACGTTCGAGGAGTTAGGGAAAAACCCCCCCCCCCAAAACCTTTTTTTTTAAAATCGTAAATTCCAACAACTCGTCGAAACGCCATCCGAAGAGGCCTCATTATGAAACTCCCTAGTAATATAGTACTTTGATAACCACATAACCATTCTATAAAGCACAATCAACCAACTAATGTTTGGTTAAAATTAGAGTTAAATAATTAAAACTTTTAAAATTATCGTTTTAGTAAAATGGCGTAACTTTTCGCGTTTAACCCGATTCCTCGCGTTCTTATGCCCATCTTGTTCCGTACCAAGACGAGTTATCATAAATCGACATTTTGAATTTCGGCCTACTGGTTGAACATAAAAATTATGTTCACATCAACCTTAGGTATATTTTTTTATCGATTTAATTGTCGTAAAACCGAGTAAACGTCGTAATTTAGTTCGTTATAAAGCTCCGTTTTAAAAAACGATTCTTTCGAGGACGTTCTCGTATTTGAAAGTTCTATATTTTTATGAGGTTTACAAAAATATAACTTTCTGTCATGAATAGTAACTATTATAAAAATAGTTTTATAAAAGTATTAATTGTCGTAAACTCGCGAAATTCATAACTCGTTCGTTATTAATTGAAAAATTACATCTATCATTTTGAATCCTAAAAATTAATGTATTATTTGTTAAAAAAATAAAAACCCTTGCTGAATTTGAGTTTTATAAAATGTTTTATAAAAATTTACTTACGACTTCGTTTATTAACGTATAACCTTCGTTTTTTAACGTAACTTTTTTTCGTTTATTAATAATCCCGTTTAAACAATTTTCTTACCTTTTCGGAATCGTCGTGAAATGTATTATCTTATAAAAATATAAAATGGATATGTCTTATCCACGAATTTGGACAGAATGTTTGAGCATCTTTCACAAGTCCAAAATCAACCTTGTTTCCTTATTTGCCACTTTTGTATTTCACCACAATTCTTACAACTTGTATATATGTATTATATCTTATATATATTATGTTCATGGTCCATAGTTGTCCTTTTTGCCCAACTTATCAAATCCTTAATAAAATACTAAAAAATGTCATAAACTTTAAAAATGTAAGAGTCATTTCACAATTTCATTCAATCACATAAATCATGTGAAGAGCCTCTTAACTAGTAATAGGGATTTAACAATCCTTGAGGCTAAACACTATAGACGTCTATCTTTTCTACTCTACAATACAAACATACGTGTAGGATCCCTAGATCATTTCATGGATGAATCACAAGATCAATGGCAATAAACGATTAAACATAAAGAACTTTTGATTGAAAAGAAAAAAAACAAGAGTTGCTACAAACCCTTAAGATGAAAAATAAATAATGGAGTAGCTAACCTAATTTTGACTAAACTAGGTGTATTTATACTAAAAAGGATTAGCCTTTGAGGGCTTTCTTTTTGGGCTTTTTACATCTTGGCCCGTATACATAATAAACATTAATTAACATTGTCTTTCGAGCTAGACTTTTGTCTTGTATCTTCGAGTGACCGAAGCTTCTTTGTTCGGGTCCATTTATGTGAACCTAACAATCTCCCCCTAGATGAGGTCATGAGAAGTTAGCTCACTCGTGCTTGTCTCTTTAGCTCGTTGTTGATAGGGTACTTCACTTGCCTTCCATGCTCTACATACCCTCACCGGGGTGTTGCAATCTTAACCGGGCCCGTACACTTTCCAGAAGCATGCCAAGTCATTTCCTTGCAGTGTGACTAGAACTTGTACAAACGTTGTAGTCTAGGAATGATCGGAATGTAACGCAACACCTTCTTTTAGGAACTTTTCCTTCCCTGGTGTGTTAATGTCTTCCATCTACTTGTGTTACACCACACGGACAGAAATGCCCATCTTTTGTTAGCGTCGCCCCCGAAACAAAAGCACATCGTTACACAAGCATGTATCGCTCATACCCTAAACCCAGATGTATTAAAATGTCTTCTATTATTGCATAGTATGACGGTGGGAGTCTTGGTATCCTTTTAGTGGAGGGAAATACAATTTGGAAAAACCACTAGCTTTTCAATGAATATAGAATCATCAATTTACCTTTAACCTTAAAAATAGGTAAACTTGCCCATAAAGTCCTAATCGATTCACTAAGGTTATACAACCGGGGTACATCTCCTCGTTGGCACTGGCATATAACTCTTCGAACTCGTTACGTTTAGCTTGAGTCGGGTCGTTACTTGTCTCACCAATATCTTCTTGAGTTGGCTCATTTTGTTCATTATTAAGAGGAATATAGCTAAGATCATTAAGGCACGCAGTCATGTCACTCATCTGAGGTTGTCTTGTATTATCTATTACTGGTGGTGGCGGAGGAAGATCCGGTTCACCATGGTGAATCCATGTTTTATAACTTGGGTCGAACCCATACTTCGAAATGTAGTCTGAAAGGTGTTTGATGGATACCCACAATACTAGACGACAAGACTTGCATAGACATCTTATATTCCCGGCACTATCCACTAACGGCTTGCAATCATCGACGAATTTCTTAAGACCGGTATAAAATGCTTTTTCATGTTTCCCTAAACTTGTCCAACTCTTATCAATTACCATAAAGTAGTCCTTTGCAGTGCTTGTTTGATTTAGGATGTTGAAGATGTGTCTGGGAAGACCTTGACTAAGAATGATTTCAGCTTGAGTATCAGACATCTCAAGTTTTTTTTCCTCTTCATTGAATTCAGAATCAAGTTTCTTCCTCGGTGCGGGCACAATAGTAGAACAGTAATGAAGTGATTAGTGAATCATAGGTGAGGTGTAGGTCCATTCTGATGGATTTCATATCAGCTTGCCATTAATGGGTTTGCCTCGAATTTACCGTGTATATCGAATCTTCCATGATTCGTAATCAATTTTCAAACCAACATATGGTGGACGAGTATCGGTACCTGCTGCATTTGTTTCTTCATTGGTTGCCATTGAATAAGTTTGTTTATGAATGATCTGATCTTAAGTGATTGTTGATTGATGACTTGGTTTGAGGTTTATGATTTTCGGGTGAATTTTGAAACAGTAAAATGCTGTTTTGAGGCCCTAAATGACTCCGAATGGCCTAAAAATGACAGGGCTCCCGCTCAAAGAGGAGGAGTCTTGACCGTTGGGACGTTTCCTAGCTTGTGTAAAAATTTCGGAACAATCCGACACAAAAATTATTTTTGCGGCAAATCAAGCAAAACGCAACTTAGCTTGATCAAAACGCAATGAACTTGGATCAAAACGCAATGAACTTGTCGAAAACGCAATGACACTTGTAGTCAAAACGCAACTTAGCTTGAGGTCAAAACGCAATGATATTTGTTGTCTAAACGCAATGATATCTTAGCAAAACGCAACCTTTTTATGAGCCAAAACGCAACAAAGGTTTGTCAAAACGCAATGGATTGTCAAAACGCAACAAAGGTTTGTCAAAACGCAATGCCTAGAAAATTTTGGCAGCGTGACGTTTAGTCAAAACGCAAGAGTGGTTCTTCAAAACGCAACCTGTATACAAAACGCAACACTATATGCTCAAAACGCAATGCTTTTTATCAAAACGCAATGCTTTTTATCAAAACGCAATGCATAAATATTTTTGCCAGCATGACGTTTAGTCAAAAACGCAGTAGTAGTCTTCAAAACGTAACCTGTATGCTCAAAACGCAACTTGAAGATGCTCAAAACGCAATCAAGAAAAACTTGATATATCCAAAACGCAACCAAGAAACATCTTCTAACTTTTATCTAGGCTACGAAATAAGTTATATAACCACGAATATAAATGTAAACACTTGAGCTAGACACGAAAGTGCAAGTCTTTAATCATATAAGCCACGAATTTAGACTCAAACCATGGTTGCTTTGTGTTTTTGTTCGAACCAACAAAAAATAAAAAAATGTCACGAAAATTTTGTAAATCCACAAATAGTTTGCCAATTCAATTCGAACCACAATTAAACGTACGCCCCTTTATTTTTTTGTGATTACTTTCGATCAAGACACAAAAAAATCGAACCTCACTTTTTTTTTTAATTCGGTTCTAAACACAAACTAACAATCACTCTTGGCTCTTGATACCAATTGTAGGATCCCTAGATCATTCCATGGAATAATCACAATATCAATAGCACCACTCCACCCAGACAAACTACTTCGAGTAGGAAAATCATTGATGGTCCATAAAACCATTGCTCTCATATTGAACTTCTGTCCTGTAGCAACGTCTATAGTCTCGACACCTTTCAGTGCCCATAAAATCTTTAGGTTATCAATCAAAGGCCTCAAGTAAACATCAATGTCCTTGCTCGGGGATTTAGGGCCAGGAATTAACAGCGTCAGGATAAAAGAACTCTCTTTCATACATAACCACGGAGGCAGATTGTATGTTGTCAATATCACCGACCACATGTTGTAAGCCTGACTAAGGTTGCCGAACGGATTGAAACCATCAGCGGCCAACCTTAATCGAACATTTCTTGGTTCTTTTGAAAAATTCAGATACTTTGTGTCAAAGTTCTTCTGTGCTCTACCATCAACTGGGTGTTGCATCTTACCGGGCTTCGTACACTTTCCAATAGCATGCCAAGTCATTTCCTTTGCAGTGTGACTAGACTTGTACAAACGTTGTAGTCTAGGAATGATCGGAAAGTAACGCAACACCTTCTTAGGAACTTTCTTCCCTGGTGTGTTACTGTCTTTCCATCTACTCGTTTTACACACCGGACAGAAATGCACATCTTTGTTATTGTCGCCCCGAAATAAGAAGCAATCATTTACACAAGCATGTATCGACTCGTACCCTAACCCGATCGTTTTAAATGTCTTCTTTATTGCATAGTATGACGGTGGGAGCTTGTATCCTTTCGTGGTGGGAAATACATGTTGGAAAAACTCTAGCATTTCATTGAATATAGAATCAGTCAATTTACCTTTAACCTTAAAATAGGTAAACTTTGCCATAAAGTCTAATCGAGTCACATAGTCACAACCGGGGTACAGCTCCTCGTTGGCACTGGCATATAACTCTTCAAACTCGTTACGTTTAGCTTGAGTCGGTTCATTACTTGTCTCACCAATATCTCCTTGAGTTGGCTCATTTTGTTCATTATTCGGAGGAATATAGCTAAGATCATTAAGTAACGCTATCATGTCACTCATCTGAGGTTGTCTTGTGTTATCTATTACTGGCGGTGGCGGAGGAAGATCCGGTTCACCGTGGTGAACCCATGTTTTATAACCTGGGTCCCACCCATATCTCGTAATGTGTTTTGGAAGGTTTTTGATGGATACCCACAATACTGTTCGACAAGACTTGCATGGACATTTTATATTCCCGGCACTATTCACTAACGGCTTGCAATCATCGACAAATTTTGTAAGACCGGTATAAAATGCTTTTTCATGACGCTCTAAAAGTGTCCAACTCTTATCAATTACCATAACTGCGTTTTAACGATACAATTAGTTATTATATGCAACTTAATTAAACACATTCAAACGAGGAATACGAGATGTTTTGTTCACCTAGTGCAACTATGGAAGGCAATCCTAACCCACTCTTTGAATGATTCGTCTCATATATGAATGCGTATAACCGATTTACTATTTGAGAAAATTTCGGCAGCATTTCCCCTCAACTCCCCAAATATGTGTTAAATCCTTAACCCTTGTTTCCCTTTTTGCTTAACAGCCCTTTATGGCTTATTTGTAGCTTATTTATAAGTTGTTTTTCACAGCTCGTATTTTTCTTGCATTCTAAATAGTTTAAAGTATTTTCCTGCAATTTTTCATATTTTTATAAAATAGTTTAGTATTTTTAATCATTTTATTTCGTTAAAACTGTTTTTAATTCATAAAAAATAAAATAAAAGTCAAAAAAATATAATTCTTTTTTTCAAAATTTTCTTTTATCATTTTTCACCTAAGAAAAATAAAATTACATTCGTAGGGTTTAAATTTCAAATTTTTTTTAAAGAACGGGATTCGATCCCGTTCTCGTTTTCTTCGCGTTTTTCACTTTAAAAGTTTCCGTTTTTGGTCTAAGTTTTCTTTATTCTTACTTTTTAGTCACTTAGGACTTATAAAAGTCAAAATAATCACTTTAGGATTAAAATTTGATAAATTAGGTTTTTATGTCGCGTTTTTACATTCCCGTTTTAGGTTTTAACTTAATTTGCTTTCGTTTTAGGGTTTTCATTTATTCGTTTTTGCATGTTATTAGTAGATTTAGAGCCTCAAATCAAGCTTTTGATTATTCAAGCATAAGTTCTAAAACGATTCTCGATTTTCAAATTCACGCCTCGTCGGGAAGAACGACCCGGGTCCGGTTTTAAACTTTGTGGATAACGAAGTGAGAGACCGATACTTCCGGTAATACTATACTACTATTATTGATATTATCCTATTTATTATATATTTATATATATTTATTATATATTTATATGTATAAAAGGGGATCAGTCAATTTTTGGCGCCGCTGCCAGGGAGGCCGTGAGATGATTATCGAGTTAAAGTTTGTTGTGCCTTGAAGACCCTTCCTTGTAAAGTTATTTTCTTTATAAAAATATAAAAATACAAAAATATTTTTTTTATTTTCTTTTGTTAGTATATAAAAGCAAGAAAAAAAATAAAAATAAAATAAAAACATTGTCCTAAATAAAGATAAACAATTCATCATCAATATAATGCTTTCCACTGAAGCATTATCATAATAAGTTCCCGAATTAAAGATTAAAACTTGCCTTTTGTGTCACTTGCGAGGTACAACTCACCTTTAATTGATTAACAAACTACAAGAGGGGTATAAGGAGGGTTGTTACTTCATTGAATTACTTTGGATCTCCTTTTTCTAGACTTTGTCCATAAGACGCTGATCTTATATTCTCACATGCTCAAATATGTTGGAATCTTTGAAAGCTTTGATGATGTCTCTTCTTCCAATCATTGTAACTTTTAGATTTGAAGAAGACATTGATTCTCCAGAAGATATGGAGCGGAAGCCTATTATAAAACTTTCTTGATTACTTCAGATACTTTCGGAATGGATATGAGCATTGTGTCTTGCATCCGAAACGTGTTGATTCGTCATTCGCCCATGATAAACAATTTAGTCACCAACAAAAACATTTTTGTTAGTCAAATCCACGTTAATGTTTTCTAGAAAAAGCAATTTTGAACACACAACAGGTTTTATTTTTGAAGGTACCGACGTATAGACGATACTCAATCGAGTTCGGATTAACATTAACCATTGATTCCGGAGATCAATGATTACAGTATGAATACTGCACCTGTGATCAATAGATTCATTAAAAAACCTTGCTGACAGGTATTCCGGCAAGTTACAAGCTTAGTACACCTCTAATACCTAAGTATCAGATTCCTAATGTTTCGCCGTTCACTATACCAGATTACCGAAGACTAACACAACGAGATCAGTATTTCTACTAATAGAAATGGTAAGAGTAGTCAATACAGTTACTAACTGCTGACTAAACCAGTACATTTCCTTTTTCCATTCAACAAGCGTTTTACTTCTTAATAACATTAATTACCAGGAGAAGGCTTGTGGCAACAATGATTTGAAAAACATTCGATGTGCTTGTAAAATTGTGTTGGGTGCACAAATGAAAGTTTAAATCAGATGGCTTCTGATGATGTTTTGAAAAATATCCCTAAAAAAAAAGGAATAAGAAGTGCCTTGGGGAATCCAAACTTGTACAAGTAAATTTTATGGAAATCCCACTTCACTAGTGGGCCAGTCCGAAGACCAGCATGAGCATTCATAACGAATACCCTGGTGGTACAACAAACTCTTTCCTCAGCATCCATAAGAATCACATTCCACGAACATGAAACAAAATGATTTCTTTGTCAGTTATCAAGGATACGTTGTATAATCACTAAACCTTTTGTACCTTGACCTATTTGATCAATTAACACATTATGCTCCCCCAACACAATGTGCGTCTATAATCGAAAGTGTTTAGCACATCATGGATAGGACTTAGCATTTTAGAATCAATCGACTCATTAAATATCCTTTTTACCTGTTAGTCAATTTTCTCCCCCATTCAAAAGTATGAAACTGTGAATGGTTTTTGATCTAGAATGGACTTAAATGATCACTATCCCTCAAGTATGAGGGTGAGGTGAAATAGCACAAATATCAAGTTGAGTTAATTAAAACAAGACCTTTAAATACCCAGACAAGGAATGATACTGCAATCTGTCTCTGAATTTGTAAGCGGTAGTTGTTTCTATCTTTCCTCCAATAGAATCACAACAGTGTGTCCCATTTGACCTGCAAAACTGTTAGTAGTAACTGATTCTCCTCCACAAACTATGACTCGTGTTACTATTAAAGAGTTGTAGTCCACGTGTCAGATTTGGTCATACCCGAACATTTTTGATAAAACAAATTGTTTATGAGAAAATAGTTTCGGGGCTTGACAACTCTTGTCTGTATAAGAAAATCATAGCACTGAAACGTAAACATATAAATCTCTTGGTTAAGACCGGGTTACAGTCTAGAAGTAACTGCAAGCCCCTCTTTTTTTTTTTTTTTAGAATTAAATATCTACTAAAATACAAAGAATACAATTCTTTAGGCAAATCAAAATACAAATATCCCCTTGGAACCAACCATCATCACTAAGAATTGCAATTCAGGGAACCAAGAGATCATAGTAAATTTGGAACTAGAACTAACGCTCGGAGGTAATTTCTAAAGGCTCAACAATGTATGTTCCATTATCCTAGTTTAAAGGACAGGTACCAATACAACGCAAAATGTCGTACCATGGGTTTCCACTAGAGAGCGTCTTACACTACAACAACCTTTCATAGTTGAGGTCTCCAACTTTCTTAGTAGTGTTCACATTATGATTCCTGGTTTCCTTTCCAAACCTTCTAGATGATTCACACTATGTTTGGCCTGGGGGGTTTTGGTATTCACAGACTTCAAAGAACGAACCACAAACTGATTATGATCAACAACATTCAACTTCCTATTGTGATCTGCTGCTCTCCTCGCGTTCACACTTTTACTGGGCAAGATACGATGGTTCCGAGTGTGGCTCTTTGGCATAGGTTTGCGAGATTCAGTGGCAGGTTTAGTTCTTGTAGACAGATTTACAGAAACATTAGGCTTCTTATTTTGTTGCACTGGTGGTTTCTGTGTGGGTCTATTTGAAGTCCTAGGGGGTTCTTGAAAAATAACTTGCTTTTTCTTAGGCAACGGGGTTGGTTTTACCCAGTTGGCTCTTTTGGGTGGTGGAATATACTTAGAACCTAAGTTGTAAATTCCAGGAGCAAGCACTTTGGGTGTCTCAGAAGTTGAAGGTCCACTACTTGTTTTACCATGCACTAAGGCTTTCAGCTTGGTATTTTCTGCAGTTAAGGCACTAAGTTTTTCAGTGTACGCAGTACGTGAGTGAGTATTCGCCTTTGATAGTTTATCATACCGTCTTTGCAAACTCACGTTTTCTACCTTAAGGCCATCTAGCTGAATCCTAAGGGAGGTAATCGTATCTTTCAACTGAATTCTGTCAGTTTCTAATGCCTGTTGGTCACAACTACCTTCAGTGGAACGTACATTCAACACCTTCATGATATCCATTTTCTGTTTGACATTAGTCACATACTTATCCCAATAGGCCGGAAGGTTATTGACAAACTTGGTGTTCATCTGATGAGTTGGAATGTTGAGCTGAGTAATCTTCATGTCATTCACAAGCTTGTGGAAACGCACAAAGTAGTCATGAATTGATTCGTTTCCAATAGCACAAAAGCGTTTGTACTCATCAAACAGATCTTCCTTCCTTTGTTGAAGAGTCCTACCTAATCCTTGCATAAGCAACTACACATTATCCTAAATCTCCTTTGTAGTGCTTGTTTGATTTAGGATGTTGAAGATGTGTCTGGGAAGACCTTGACTAAGAATGATTTCAGCTTGAGTATCAGCCATCTCAAGTTTGTTTTCCTCTTCATTGAATTCAGAATCAAGTTTCTTCCTCGGTGCGGGCACAACAGTAGAACCAGTAGGTGGAGGATCAGTGATCATAGGGTGAGGTGTAGGTCCATTCTGGATGGATTTCCATATCAGCTTGCCATTGGGTTTGCCTCGAATGTACCTGTGTATACGAATCTTCCATGATTCGTAATCATTTTCAACCAACATTGGTGGACGAGTATCGGTACCTGCTGCATTTGTTTCTTCATTGGTTGCCATTGAATAAGTTTGTTTATGAATGATCTGATCTTAAGTGATTGTTGATTTATGACTTGGTTTGAGGTTTATGATTTTCGGGTAAATTTTTAAACAGTAAAATGCTGTTTTGAGGCCCTAAATGACTCCGAATGGCCTAAAAATGACAGGGCTCCTGCTCAAAGAGGAGGAGTCTTGACCGTTGGGACGTTTCCTAGCTTGTGTAAAAATTTCGGAACAATCCGACACAAAAATTATTTTTGCGGCAAATCAAGCAAAACGCAACTTAGCTTGATCAAAACGCAATGAACTTGGATCAAAACGCAATGAACTTGTCAAAAACGCAATGATATTTGTTGTCTAAACGCAATGATATCTTAGCAAAACGCAACCTTTTTATGAGCCAAAACGCAACAAAGCTTGTCAAAACGCAATGGATTGTCAAAACGCAACAAAGGTTTGTCAAAACGCAATGCCTAGAAAATTTTGGCAGCGTGACGTTTAGTCAAAACGCAAGAGTGGTTCTTCAAAACGCAACCTGTATACAAAACGCAACACTATATGCTCAAAACGCAATGCTTTTTATCAAAACGCAATGCATAAATATTTTTGCCAGCATGACGTTTAGTCAAAACGCAGTAGTAGTCTTCAAAACGCAACCTGTATGCTCAAAACGCAATATGAAGATGCTCAAAACGCAATCAAGAAAAACTTGATATATCCAAAACGCAACCAAGAAAAATCTTCTAACTTTTATCTAGGCTACGAAATAAGTTATATAACCACGAATATAAATGTAAACACTTGTGCTAGACACGAAAGTACAAGTCTTTAATCATATAAGCCACGAATTTAGACTCAAACCATGGTTGCTTTGTGTTTTTGTTCGAACCAACAAAAAACAAAAAAAATAGGTCACGAAAATTTTGTAAATCCACAAATAGTTTGCCAATTCAATTCGAACCACAATTAAACGTACGCCCCTTTTTTTTTTTGTGATTACTTTCGATCAAGACACAAAAAATCGAACCCCACTTTTTTTTTAATTCGGTTCTAAACACAAACTAACAATCACTCTTGGCTCTTGATACCAATTGTAGGATCCCTAGATCATTCCATGGATTAATCACAATATCAATAGCACAAAAAGATTAAAACATTAAAGAACTGTTTGATTCGAAAGAAACAAGAGATGCTAAAACTAAGATGATAAAGTATTATGGAGTGCTAACCTTAAAATGAAAAGGGAAATGGCTTTATATAGCCTTACAATGAGGCCTAAACTTGGCCGGCCACTATGGCTTTGAATGGGGGCCAGTTCAGGGTTTTTTCAATAAATGCACAATTACATTAATTTACATTGTCTTTCGAGCTAGTAACCGTTGACCAATTTTGTCTACTTTCGGTGTCGAAACTTCTTGTTAGAACGGATTTTCGTATCTCTAACAGTGCCAAACCCCTTTTCGAACATTCTTGGTTCTGCTGAAAAATCCGAATTCTTTGGTGTCAAATTCTGCATGCTCTACCAAAAACACCACTTTATATAACATAACCGGGTGTTGGCATCTTATCGGGCTCACGGTACCACTTTCCAGTTGCTTGCCAAGTCATTTCCTTTTGCAGTGTGACTAGACTTGAAAAAAAAACGTTGTAGTTAGAATGATCGGAAAGTACGACAACACCTTTCTTAGGAACTTTCTTCCTGGTTGTTATAGTCTTTCCATCTACTTGTGTTACACACGGACAGATTGCAACATCTTTTTTTAGCGTCGCCCCGATACAGATGCAATCGTTTTACACATGCATGTATCGACTCATACCCTAACCCGATGGTTTTAAATGTCTTCTTTATTGCTAGTATGACGGTGGGAGCTTGTATCCTTTAGTGGTGGGAAATACAATTGGAAAAACACATATAGCATTTCAGTGAATATAGATCAGTCAATTTACCTTTAACCTTAAAAGAGTAACTTTGCAATAAAGTCTAATCGGAGTCACATGGTTAAACCGGGTACATCTCTCGTTGCATGGCATATAAAACTCTTCGAATCTTTACGTTTAGCTTGAGTAGGGTCGTTTCTTGTCTCACCCAATATCTTCTTGGAGTTGGCTCATTTTGTTCTTTATCAGAGAATATAGCTAAGTTTCTTTAAGGCACGCAGTCATGTCACTCACATATATTTGAGGTTGTCTTGTATTATCTATTACTGGTGGTGGACAGAGGAAGATCCGTTCACCATGGTGAATCCATGTTTTTATAACTTGGGTCGAACCATACTTAGAATATTGTGTCTGAAAGTGGTTTTATGGATACCAACAATACTAGCGACAAGGAACTTGCATGACATCTTTATTCCGGCATATCCACTAACGGCTTGCAATCATCGTCGTATTTCTTAAGACCGTTTAAAATGCTTTTTCATGTTTCCCTAAACTTGTCCAACTCTTATCAATTACCATAAAGTAGTCCTTTGCAGTGCTTGTTTGATTTAGGATGTTGAAGATGTGTCTGGGAAGACCTTGACTAAGAATGATTTCAGCTTGAGTATCAGCCATCTCAAGTTTTTTTTCCTCTTCATGTATTCTAGAATAAGTTTATTCTCGGTGATTGGGCACAACAGTTAGAACCAGTAGGTGGAGGATCAGTGATCATAGGGTGAGGTGTAGGTCCATTCTAGATGGATTTCCATATCAGCTTGCCATTGGGTTTGCCTCGAATGTACCTGTGTATACGAATCTTCCATGATTCGTAATCATTTTCAACCAACATTGGTGGACGAGTATCGGTACCTGCTGCATTTGTTTCTTCATTGGTTGCCATTGAATAAGTTTGTTTATTAATGATCTGATTCATAAGCGATGTTTGATTGTGACTATGGTTTGATGGTTTATGGTTTTCGGCGTGAATTTTTGAAACAGTTAAAATGGATGTTTGTGGCCCTAAATGACTCCGAATGGCCTAAAAATGACAGGGCTCCCGCTCAAGGAAAAGGAGTCTTGACCGTTGGGACGTTTCCTAGCTTGTGTAAAAATTTCAGAACAATCCGACACAAAAATTATTTTTGCGGCAATCAAGCAAAACGCAACTTAGCTTGATCAAAACGCAATGAACTTGGATCAAAACGCAACGAACTTGTCGAAAACGCAATGACACTTGTAGTCAAAACGCAACTTAGCTTGAGGTCAAAACGCAATGAAGTTTGTTGTATAAACCGCAATGATATCTTAGCAAAACGCAACTTTTTTTTTTTTTTTTATGAGCAAAACGCAACAAAGGTTTGTCAAAACGCAATGGATTGTCAAAACGCAACAAAGGTTTGTCAAAACGCAATGCCTAGAAAATTTTGGCAGCGTGACGTTTAGTCAAAACGCAAGAGTGGTTCTTCAAAACGCAACCTGTATACAAAACGCAACACTATATGCTCAAAACGCAATGCTTTTTATCAAAACGCAATGCTTTTTATCAAAACGCAATGCATAAATATTTTTGCCAGCATGACGTTTAGTCAAAAACGCAGTAGTAGTCTTCAAAACGTAACCTGTATGCTCAAAACGCAACTTGTAGGCTCAAAACGCAATCAAGAAAAAACTTGATATATCCAAAACGCAACCAAGAAAAATCTTCTAACTTTTATCTAGGCTACGAAATAAGTTATATAACCACGAATATAAATGTAAACACTTGTGCTAGACACGAAAGTACAAGTCTTTAATCATATAAGCCACGAATTTAGACTCAAACCATGGTTGCTTTGTGTTTTTGTTCGAACCAACAAAAAACAAAAAAATGTCACGAAAATTTTGTAAATCCACAAATAGTTTGCCAATTCAATTCGAACCACAATTAAACGTACGCCCCTTTATTTTTTTGTGATTTCTTTCGATCAAGACACAAAAAAAATCGAACCCCACTTTTTTTTTGAATTCGGTTCTAAACACAAACTAACAATCACTCTTGGCTCTTGATACCAATTGTAGGATCCCTAGATCATTCCATAGATTAATCACAAGATCAATAGCACAAAAGATTAAACATTAAAGAACTTTTTGATTGAAAGAAACAAGAGTTGCTACAAACCCTAAAGATGAAAAGTATTATGGAGTAGCTAACCTTAAAATGAAAGGAAAAATGGCTTTATATAGCCTTACAATGAGGCCTAAAGTGGCCGGCCCCTATGGGCTTTGAATGGGCCATTTCGGGCTTTTTCAATAAATGCCCAATTACATTAATTTACATTGTCTTTCGAGCTAGTAAACGTTGACCAATTTTCGTCTACTTTCGAGTGTCTAAAACTTCATTGCTAGACAGATTTTCGATTGATTCTAAAATGCTAAGTCCTATCCATGCATGTGCTAAACATCTTTCGATTATCGACGCACATGTGTAGGGG
>BQNB010028048.1:0-57023 GCA_026074375.1 Tanacetum coccineum | reverse complement strand
TTTAGCTTTCTCAAGTTAAGGAAAGAGTAATTATATATGCCACGTCCACGGATGTGTTCGTGCATTTGTGGTTTTGTCGCCTTTCTGGAGCAATTGTATCGCTTAAAATTATATGATAGTGTACCGGTAGTGTATTAAATTCTAGAACTTGTTTTTGTAATGCATCTCGAGACCGCATAGTGAGAATTAGGATTTTCTAAATGATAAGAGGCACTAGCATAAACCCATGTTTTAAACTTCTATCTGTTATCATGGTCACCTCGATCATATAACTATCCTACACCCTTGCCATGCACTCATTTTTAGTGCAGGATACCCTTAGTACACCCCTCCGAGCCTATCCTTTTCACGGTTCTTGTAATTTTTTGGTGGATTTTGGATTATTAATGAAGAGCATCGTTCACACCCAATGTTACACCTAAATCGCCTTAGCCTTCCTTGTATGTACCCTCTTTTAGTACACTGTTGTAAACCCAGTTAATTATTGCAGGAGTACATAGTTGCTAAGTCAAGTCATTTATCAGTGTATATAGTTTTGGGATCATTGGGAATCATGGTAGTTTTTATCTTATGAAGAATTGGGGAAGAAATCACCTATTACCTCCATTAGAGCTCAATACGCTCCATGTTTTGTTAATCCTTTCGATTCGGGTATGTAATTAGTCGATTGTAATGAGTTAGCAAAAACTCAAGTGTAGGGGTGTGTTTATAAACCCCAAGTTATGTATTATGTTCATTCAAAAAAAAGAGAAAAGAAAATAGAAAAGAAAAAGAAAGAGTTGGATGTAGAGTTTGTATGTCTTAGTTCATATATCTTAGTCCTATAGTGGTCGAGTCTTGGCTTAGCAACGCCTCATCATGTATTCTTGTAGATAGTTAACTCACCACCGCCCATGTATATACCATCCGTTGCTATTGCTGCTGTTTAACCTACACCCAACATACAAAGTCACCTCGCCCAAATCGTGCAAATATGCCCAAATTATGTACTTAATCGTTCCTTTTAGTGTTTTAGCACTTGGATAGCTTTTGGAGGAAATACACGTGACTTGGGCTCATTTGGAGAAGAAACGAACAAGATTACAACTCTACACCAAATCTCTTGTAGAAAATGTGTATAGTGGCTCGGCGTTACAATTATATGTGACGGCGTCAAGATATACAAAGGACGGTGTCAGAATTTTGGTGACGGCGTCAGGATCCAACTGACTTAAAGAAGCCCTAGAAGATACGACGGGGCGACGACGTCAGGATTATAACACGATGCCGTCGCGCCCGTTTTCCTATATATACAAACTCGTTTTTAGGGTTTTAAGTGTGTAACTTTTGGGAACCGAACCCTATTATTAAAAGTTGATTATAGTAATTTTTAGGTTGTTTTTAGGGTGTCAAAACCCTATTGTATCAGCCTTGAACACATGTTTTAATCAAGTGAAGTCTTCTATCTTTTATCATTCAATATGTCTATGTATTGTTTGATTGATTCTTGTTCTTTGCTTCCTTTTAACATGCTAGGCTAGATCCATTAGTATTTACTTATGATTGCATGAAACTTAGTTTACAGATCCTTTTAATATTGCTTCTTGTTATGTATGTGCGCGTTAGGCTTTAGAAAACTAGCCATAAAATATTAAATAGCATAGTCGCTAGGTGAAACGCAGTTGTAGAAAGGATAACCGTCCGGTAAAGTCATATACTATCTTACCCCAATATGGTTGATCCACTTAAGTGTTTTAATGCATGTAAAGTTACTCTTAAGGGGCCTTGTAATAGTCTTCACAACGACACTTACATATGCGTGTTTTGCCCTTAACGTAATATACGAAGATAAGGAATTCGGTAATCTTTCATTGACCTAGAAAATATTTTTACACAGATCATCACAAGTGTGACAAAGCAATAGGATTAGGAGAAGCAAATTGAAGAGTAATGTAATGATTTAAGTAAATACGTTCATTTACCCATAAGAGTTTTTCTCCAAAGTTAGTTTAGTTATATTTATGTAATTAGCTAAAACCAAACCAACCTCTCAAAACCATAATTTTACATGCTTTCTATAAATATAAAATACTAAAAATAATCTTCTCTCAACCCTTAGACCTCTGTATATATGTTTCGAAGCCTTCCTAACCTATTCCTCTAGAGAACGATAACAACCTTCGAGTCTTACCTTACTACACTACAACGGTTAGGTGCTCTACCTAGGGAGTTGTTAAAGTCTTTGCTAGTTCACAATAACCGCATCAAGTTTTTGGCGCCGCTACCAAGGAATAGTTAGGTTTCGTATTTTATCTAGCTTAATCTAACTCTCTTGATTCCTATCGAAGTGAATATTTTATTTTCTTTAATTATTTTCTCGTATTTCTATCTATTCTCTCTTTCCCTTTGTTCGTTTTAAACCCTCTTGTTTATTCTGTAAATAAAGTTGTCGTTTAAAATGTATAGTTATAGTTATTCTAATTTAGATAAATTAATATGGTTAGCTAAAACTTTGAAAAACGATTTCCCTTTTGCACCAGATAGTAAGACCAATGAACCTCCTTTGGGATCTTATCAATTTTGGAAGAAAAATAATTATAAGGAAAACCTTGGGGAAAGTGACCAAATGCAAGAAACTTGTGAAAAGAGATCCTTACCAATGACCTATAAGTTAGATGATATGATACAATCGCCTAAGTCACAGCCTAAGAAAACATATAAGGAGGGACTAAGTCTTATCCCGCAGGGTAGTCTTTTCCTAGGGTTGTCTCTTCAAAAAGCTTAAAATTAGATTATTAGAAGAGATCGATCATGTTTTTGGGTTAGCAGATAGGACTATGTCTTATCCCATAGGAATTGTAAAAAATGTAGAAGTTCACATAGGGAAGTTAAAACTCCTAGAGGACTTCTATGTCATAGATATGGAAAAAACCCCGCGACCCCTTTACTTGTAGGAAGAAGATTTTGAGCAACCGCTAGCACCGTAATAGATTGTAAAAAATCTAAGATAGCTGTAGGAGAAGGATTTACTAGGTCAATATTTAGAGTTAAAGAAATCGACCTAGGTGATGATGATGTGCCTTATTGGACTTTCCTAGGAAAAAGAGAATCTTATAAACCACGACCTAGTACGGATAGAATTGGTCCCCGACCCCCTTATCATGTTAAGAAAGACTTCATGGATTACCATTTGCCTGAAGAATGGGAAATTGCTAGAGATGATAAAGTTAACCCCTTTAAGGATCTCTTAGTGTTTAGAAAAATGAAGAATCTTAGGAGTTATAACCAAAAACGTAAAGGAATATGTGGGAGTCGGATAGAATTGATAGAAAGGAAATAATTACAAATAAGCCACAAAAAGAAGGAATGAAGCGTCACATAGGCATTGAATTGATTAACCCGATGGAGACAACATTAACAAACCTTTCAATGATCCCCACCACTAGGAAACTTCCTTCGATAAAAACAAAAAAAAAAACGAAAAGAGAATCCCAGTGCGATCATTTACACTTTGACCGTTGTCTATAAATTTCTAGAGTTTGACCCTCCGAGTCTAGCTACAAGACTCGTTAAATAAACAAAAGCGCTTATTGGGATGTGATGACATCAAATAACGTCTATTTTATAACATCATTTATCATACCTAAATTGCTTGTTTTACATTATTTTTGCATAAATTAGTACTTAATTGCTTATATTTATGATTTGTAGTAACTATCGAGCAAAGAGTGAAAGTTAATCAAAAGGCACGCTTTTTAGAGCTTAAACAAAGAAATCATAAAGACTACTATTCTGATAACATATACGCCGTATCCATCAAGGAAGATATGGCGTATCCGTGCCCTAAACATCACTTAGCATCCACAAAGGAAAGAACTATATGTCGTATCCAGAAGAGATCCATACGCCGTATTCAAGTACAAGTCATGCAATATTCTGGAATATAATAATCATAGAGCCTACGCCAAAAAACCCCAATACACCGTATTGAACTCTTTCAATATGACGTATCGACTAAATTCCAGACTCTATAAATACCAAACCCTAATACGAATTTTAGAGACACACCAAATCTGTGAAGAGGCATTAACCACCAAGTTTGATTTTCAGAAGAGAAGAGAAGCCAAGAAGGTCCTACAAAGCACTTCAATTTATAAGAAAACCCTTGTAACTATACTCTAAATACGCGTTCGGTTTTTGGTATCGTTCATTATTGTTTACTTTACCTTACTCGTGCATACTATGTACATTGTAAGTTACAAATGCTATGCTAATACCTTTAGGTGTTAAGGCCCTTGTTTATGATAATTTAATGTTTGGTTTATGTTTATCTCGATTGCATGCTTATTCGTTGTGAGTTGTTTTATGTTTATAAATTTCAACTGGATCTAGGAATACAAATAGAGCATTAGCTAGATGCCGAGATATCTCTCCATATCTACGATTTATATATCTAGAGTAATAGGATCACAAATATTGACCTGTCTTTGCCACCCTAGTTTATTGAACTAGTCAAACTAGCAGATGACCTAGAGTTAACATAATAATGTTTTATTCCTTGGGTAAAGAATCTTAGACATTATGAACTACTAGTGATAAAGAGCCGTAATGAGAAGTAGTAAAGTCCTCGATGAGCTTGATTTCACATAATACACCATTATTGTCTCCTAAGATAGATTATAATCAACCATGAGTACTTTATGCGGATGTGGTTAATTGTGACAGAAGTGCCAGATCTAGGTTTTAAGGAAGAAGTACCACCTAAATCTAGGAATGATATATCAATAACGAGATAAGACAATCATTGCACTTATAAATTAAAACCTGCGTTATATTAGATTAAACATGGTTAGTACATTTTCCTTACACTAGGCTTGACCGCTTCTCTATCTTTTAACTATCAACTTGTGTGTGTTAATATCCCTCATCTAAGTTTAAGCAAAACAAAACTCAGGCCAGTATCTCAGGCTGAAATCCCCCCTTATTGCGTTAGTTTAGGTTTAACTTTGATTTAACATAGAATATATTAGGACTAACTTAGAGAACTAGAATACTGATAGACTTAAGTATTAACACTCGCTCTTAGTGATCGACACCCTACTTACCAACGAACCTACAACTGATCGGTACAATGCTCGTAGTGTTGTTATTGCGTAAAGTACACTTGCAAATACGCACAAGGAATAGACGGCAAAACAAGTTTTTGCGTCGCTGACTGAATGAGTTAGTTTTAATTTCTGTTTATTGGTATTTTTAAGTGTAATTTATTCGTATAATTTTGTATCTTATTTATTTACTTCAGTAGATTAGTTTGCGTTGTATAATTTTATTTGTGTTTTTCTGCATTCTTTTTCTTTTCTGTTATTACTCTGATCGAACAACCGATACGGCGTATTCACCTAGTTGAATACGACGTATCCCCCTTTCGTAACCAGTACAGCATATTCGTATTCAATCGATTAATGCGGCATGTTTAGTTAATTGAATATGAAGTATCGATCATCTGATACAGTAGCAGACTCAATTTTTTGTATTCCGTTCTCGTTTTTAGTTTTCTGTATTTTCTTTCTTTAGATCCTATCCTATTGATTGTTTATCATCGGTTTCAGGTAGTGCATGACCATGACTTCGAACAAAGAGCTCGTTACACCTTACGAAGAACCAGAACGAGTATTACATTCAACAAGGAAGCATTTCAAGACAATGAGTCTTGACAATTCGAGTTCACCAGAATTCGATTTATTTTTTGATCATGAGGATCAGTTTAAAGAAGAATTTGCAGAAGCAATGATGGAACCAACTATGGAGGAATACATGATGAAGACCCGATAGGATTATGGATCGGGGATTGTTAGGCCTAAGATTGATGAAAAGGCTAGGTTTGAATTGAAGGGCCAATTTCTCAAGGAATTGCATGATAATAATTTCAGTGGATCAGATAATGAAGATGAAAATGAACACATTGAAAAGGTTCTTGAGATTGTTGACTTATTTCATATACATGAAGTGACTCAAGATCAAATAATGCTTCGAGTTTTCCTTATATCGCTTACTATAGCTTCAAGTCGATGGCTAAGGAATGAGCCAACTGGTTCAATTAATACTTGCAAAAGTCTTAAGAATACATTTCTGAGCAATACGATCCATCAAATGTTGATTTTAGTACAAGGTTGGCTTCGAAGTTTAGTAATTATATGATGATGGATTGGTATACAAAGAATGCGTTATGGATCTATTGGACAAGAGGGGATGATGAAAAGGTAATAACGGATGATGAGCTTTCTAACCCTAGAGAAGGAAACTTGATTGAAGAAATTGAGATTGCTAAAATCTTCAGGATTGAAACCGACATATTCCAGTTTGAAACATCTCTATGTGAAGTATTCAGGGAATTTAATTATCTGCTTAAGATTGATGTAGATGTACTCACGAATGATATTCTAGGATTCAAGACTTACGATGAATATAAAAACGCTTGGATATATGAATGGAACAAAGACGTTCCATAGGTTGCTAATATGCCATGGTTGGATTATAGACCCTGGATGGAACCTAGTGACGATATTGAACATATTTTCAAGTCGTTTCGCTTCAAGAATGAACATGTTAAGTGGCCCACTTGCAATTGGAAAACAGAAAAATATTGCAATGGTGGTGATTTACCCAAAGTGATTTGGAATAGGTACATGATTTACTTCAAGAATTATGAATGGTATGAAAATCTTAAAGAGGGTGAATTAAAAGACGAAGATTTAAATAGTAAAGCCATCTTCGAGGGATCAAAAGGGGTAGATAAAGAATCAAGTAACAAAGGTAGGACTTTTTGTTCGACTATTGACGAATGGGAAGATTTTGAGCGTACAAACTACATAGGAGCAATGCTAATTCTAACTATAACCTTTATCTTGATATTTCTAAGATATTTGATGATCATGCAGGAACAAACAATGATTATAAAACTCAAAATGATAAAGGACGATTTGATGAACACGAGCTTATAGAGGATGACGATGATGACATCGGTGATTTAGAAGACTACTTGCTTCAAAAAAAGACCATTTTACTATGATAGAAGAAGAAGAAAGATTCAAAGGAAAGAAAGGCAAGCTACTTGGAATTCCTTACGTGAAACCACCAACATGCAAATCAGAGAAGTTCGAGGTAGTTAAATATTCATTCGGACCAGTAGGAATATGTCGCAATCAAGGAATACGAATATGACATTTGGGTCTGAACTGAATAAATCGCGTCTCAAGTCTACCAAGATATTTTTCGTAAAAGGACGAAGGATGGTCCAGGATACGTACCAAGTAAAGATGGAAACAGTCCTACTTAAGACTTTTCTTAAAAAAGTGCTTGCCAGGAGGACAACCCGTGAATGGTTTTTTACTTTTTATCGATTCTGTCTTTCCAGACTGTCTATACGGCGTATCTAATTTCAATGGATATGACGTATTAACTATCTGGACGTTATCCAGTTTTTATTTTTCTGCACTTTAAAACTTTATTGTCAGACTTGTCTATACGGCGTATTCATTAAACGAATACAGCGTATTTGACATCTGAACCGTACTTAGGATTTTTAATACAGGTTTCAATACGGCGTATCCTGAAACATGGATACGGCATATTAACTTCCTGCACAATTTTAGTTTTCATTTTTTGGATTTATTTTGTTTTCTAACCGGCGATCCAGAGATAGAATTGCACTTGTTTTCTAGGCATTTATACAGGTCCCTTACTGGAACATTAAAAGAATTTGGTATGCTTATTTTCTGGAATTATTTGTGTGTTGTATTCATGCTGGTATTCAGACGCATTTACAACATACATTCTTGCTCATATACGCAACATGGAGGATCATACCGAGCAAATCTCAAGGGAGTTTTATGTGTCTCATGCTTTTTATCTGTTTTCATGTTATATTTATACAACGAGGTCGTTGTATATCTCAAGTCAGGGAGGAGAATTAGAACACTTACTTATAGATTAAGTCCATTTATCAGTTGCTAGTTGCTTTAAGTGTAAAGTATGTATTTCCTGTGTCTTGTGTCATTTTCTATCTCTAGTATGGTTGGGAAATTGCACATTACAATTAGGATTGTAAAAGTAGTCAAACTCATGTATTTTTACTACCATCACAATTATTGGTATGTCCAAAGAATGAAGAATTGTGAAAGATATTATCCGAAGCTATTATGATCGTGAAGATGGTCAAATTACATCGAGATTCGTAGGGTTTGTATTGTGTAAAAATTAATAGAAAATCGCTGCAAAAAAGAGGAGGAAAATTTTGGAGATAGTCGGTTCGTTGAAGCTTAAATCGATGGTATTATTTGAATGATCGATTATTCGTTGATACGTGTTATAAATCAATGATGTAAAGTTTTGTATAAAGTGGTAGATATTGCTACTTGACTTTGTAAAAGTTTGTAAAGTATGGGATGATTAGGAGTTGACCGTTACGGGAACGCCAACTAAGGTTGTTTTTATTGACCTATGATCAAGACGTTTGTGTATATATTTTTGTGTCTTTATCATGGGAACGGTCGAGAAAGTATCTAACAACTTGTACCTTATTTGTTTGGACTTAGTCTATTTGTTTGTATATTTTTATTTAACAACAATTATTTTCCTTTCCTAATCTCTAACTCTTAGGTTTTATTCAAATGAGGATGTGAGCAATCACATGTGTCTATTCCATCGTTACGGCCATGTATGTGTGATTTTGTCCGCCTTATTGGTTTATTACTTTTTGTTGAAAGATTAGAAGATCCATATCCTATATCACTCTTCGTCCTAACCCTTGGTTTTACTCGAGTGGGGGAATTGAATGCAATCATTATGTCTATTCCATTGTTATGGATGTGTATATGTGGTTTGCCGCCCTTGTTGGTTTACGACTTTTGGCAAAGACTACTAGTCCTATTCTTTAGCTTATTCGAGTTAAGGTTCGAATGCAGTCACATGTGTCTATTCTGTCATTACGGATGTGTATGTGTAATTTTGTCACCTTTTATGAAATATTGGTATCGGTAGAGATTAGAAAGAGTGATCAAACCCTTAAACCTTTTTAACCTAATTTACCTTTTTAAACTTGTTACACCTTAGCTTTAATGGTGGAGATGTGTATCCTTGCCATCCTATGATAGAATACTCATCACGATCGAGAAATTGAGCGAATTAGTTAGATGTTACCACATAGATTAGTTTGAGCGATTTCAGTGTTTTCATTCTACTACTTCGTGAGGTGCTAAGTTGTGCTCTAGTAATTAAATAAAAAGATGCTTAACAGAAAAACCTAGACTTTGGTTTAGGATACATTTTCATAAATTTTCTAAAGTCTACTTGAGGACAAGTAGGATTCAAGTGAGGGAATATTTGATGACATCAAATAACGTCTATTTCATAGCATCATTTATTCCATCTTTATTGCCCATTTTACATTATTTATGCATGAATCGGTACTTAATTGTTTATATTAATTATTTGCTGTAAATATGAAACAATTGGAGAAGTTTAGCTAAAAGGCGCACATATTGGAGCTTAAACAAATAAATCAAGAATCTGCTGATCTGACAGTCTAGACGTTGTATCCATCAAGAAAGATGCGGCGTATCTGCGCCTAAACTTCACAGAATTTCACAATTATTAAAGATCTAATATGCGTTATCAGAAGATTTTGAGCATACGACGTATTAACCGGAATAAACTCAAGGGAATATTCTGGAATATTATAATGTAGGTCCCTACTCAAAGAAACCCCACTACGCCTTATTGACTTAATCCAATATGGCGTATAGATCAAATTTCAGAAAGGTCTATTAAATAAAACTCCTAAATAGAATTTAGGGTAAGCAATGAGGGCCATTGAAGGTAATTAAATCAGTAACCACAAGTATGACTTTTAGAGAAAGAAAGACGCTAAAAGGTATTCTTGCATCGCCCATCAATCCATAGGAAAAACTATTGTAAACTCTATACTCTTAATATACGTTTGATTATTGGTATCATTCATTAACTTAGTCAGGTTACCTAAGTCATTTGTTTGTTAAATCATGTATTCTTTACAATGGTTGTTGGCTACTACCTTTAAGTATTAGCCATGTTTATGACAATTTAATGTTTAGTTTATGTTTATATCGATTTCATCTTATTCGTTGAGTGTTGGATTATGCTTATCAATTTATACTCGTTTATGTGCTTAAGTATGCGACCTATCATTCAATTGGGTTTAAGAATGCTAAAAAGAGAGCTAGCTAGATGCCGGGATGGCTCTCCATATATGTAATTTATATATCTGGAATAATAGGATCACAAATAATGTGTTGTCTTTGCTCTTGGTTTAGTGAACAAGTTAGACTAGCAAATAACCTAGGATTAACAAATAACGTTTTGATTCCCTGAGTAGAGATTTAGACAAGTAGACTACCAGTATATAAAAAACCATTAAGCAGTAAGTTAGTAAAGTCTCCGTGAGCTAGGATTCAATAAGATCACCATTATTGTCTCCTAAGATAGATTATAATCAACCTAGAATGCTTTATGTGGATGTGGTTAATTGTGACAGAATTGCCATGTCTAGGTTTTTTAGGAGATAGTTCCCGCAATAAATCTTAGGAATGATATATCAACAACGAGATAAGACAATCATTGCACTTGTAAACTTAAAACAACATTATATTAGATTAAATATGGTTAGTACATTTTCCTTACATTAGGCTTGACTGTTTCTCTATCTTCTAATTGTTAACTTGTGTGTGTTATTTCCATTCGCCCTTGCTTTTGTAAACCATAACTCGTGCCAGTCTCTCAGGCTGAAAATCCCCTTTTTATCGCGCTAGTTTAGGTTTAGTTTAGATATAGCTTAGAATATAATAAATAAGGATTAGGTTAGGAATCTAAAATACTGATAGAATTAGGTATTAACGTTCTCGCTCTTAGTGATCGACACCCTACTTACCAACGAAGCTACAATTGATCGGGTACACTGCCCGTTAGTGTTGATTTAGGTAAAGTCGGCAAAATATAAATAGTAAAACTTGATAACAAAAATAACAACCTACGACGATAACACATCACTTGCGCATTTGCGTTTGTTTATATAAAGGTATTTATATAAATACTAAACTTTCCCCAAGACATTGTGAGTGACACAATGGTCTCTAAACTTTTCCCAAGGCATTATGAGTGACACAATGGTCTCTAAACTTTTCCCAAGACATTGTGAGTGATACGATGGTCATTAAAACTTTTTCATGGCTTTACATAACATCGTTTCACATACATCGGAAACTTTTCACGTCTGCCAACCCCACCAATTATCTTACTATCCGACTTTAAGGAAGAGTTTGAACACCCGTCCCATACTTTTGAAACACCTACGTCATCACGTACCCGCCACCTAGGAGCAGGCCGATTAATTCGAACATGACCTTAACCCGTCACCTCGTAACATTCCATTTCTAAGATCATAGATATTATCGATTCTGAAATACATGTCGAGAAGATTTGAAAAAGCCAAAAAGAATCTTCTCGACATGTCTTTTAGAATCGATCATATCTACGATCTTAGAAATGTCGTTCAATAATGACACGGGGTTGTAGATAAAGGTGACTGAGATTTAAACATTTTAAAACATGTCATTTCTATTTATAAATGGCTTGTAATTACTTCAGATTGCAACCCGAACATCAAATTAAAGGATAGTATATCGCCAAAAAGATAACTAATCCTTACAACGGGAAAAGCAATTTTTCGATCTTGGGCTATTTATAAAAACATTTAACATTTTTTAGCTCATGAATATTGTTTGTTATTAAATATCAGATAACAACCAGTCTTCAGGTAAAATGAAGATGTACGCTTCAGTGTGTTTATCCTTAACAACGGAAAGAGAAATCTTTTTGGTCTTGAGTTTATCAATCAAAAATATTCAAGTTTTGAAACTCAAGAAATTGCTTTATGTGTAATGGTAGCACAACCGGGCTTTCTAGATAAGATAAGTGTATGCGTCAGTGCATTTATTCTTTTAAAAGAAGAGAAATCTTCTTTGACCTATACAATTTTCTCAAACTTTGTTCTCATCAAACATGTTCGAGTCAATCAATTTTAAAATGCTGGAAATAAATCCGAATCAATTTTTGTCATTATTGGAAAAAGATTTTCAAGAAATATCGAACACTTAAACAAATATAAGAAATCTTTAAATAGACTACGAGTCTTTGTTCGAGGGGGTGAATGTGCTATAATATGAAAATTTCCAAAAATGATCAAAAGAAAACCATAAGAATCAATTTCATCATCGGAATAAATAATCGAGGGAATTCGACCACTTAAACAAAAACTACAGTTCTTTAAATAGAAAACGAGTCTTTGTTTGAGGGGGAAAACGTGCTTACAAAGCAAATATATTTTTCAAAAGTGCAAAGACAACAATCGGGAAAAAACCCGTAAAACTCTTTTTACGGGTTATTATTTGAGGCGGAGTTAACTGGATTAACTCAGGGACTAATTTTGCAAATTAGGAATAACTTTTAAGGGTATTAAGTGTAACTTAGTTTAAGCTTACCACCCAAGGACCTTAGACGGAAATTTGGTTATCACCCTCTATGGCTGTGATGTATTGCTTCCATCTTCTCTTTTGTGTTGATAAGTGTTAGGACACGATTGCATGGAAAACTTAAGAACACTAAGGACTGTAGTTGACAAAAGTTGAAACTTAGACTATAAAAGCCCTCCCACAACCGAACCACCCTTATTTCCCTATCACTTAACAAAAAAATTCTCTCCCACCCTCCTCCCATTCTTGCATCGTTTGGCCAAAACCACTACACCACTCAAACGTTGTTATCAACCAAAGGGTAAAGAACAAAAGTTGATAATTATTCTTTTCTGATGTTCTCTTATCAAAGGAATTGAATTTAAAGATCTCTACTAGCCTCACAAAATTCATAGGTTTTAAGGTTAGGGTTCATCAAAATCAAAAGTGACTGAATTATGTAATTAGCTTAGGGCTTTTGGTGTTAATGATGTAACATTACTTGTGCTAATATGTTTTTAGTCGAATCATTGATTTGGGTGTGTTTTTGTGAGATTTTTTGTTCGAACCTAGGCGAACTAGGTGTGTTTGGATTCAAGATTGTTTATCTGTGTGTTGTGATCATTTGTTTAATCTTAGAAATGATTTTGAAACATTTAGAAATGATAAAGTTTGAATATTGTCATGTTTTGAATGTTCTTGAGCTAAAACTATACGAATGACATGTGAATATGATAAAAAAATTGTTTGTGATTATGTTGTTTTCACTTGTACACTACTAGTAATGCTTTAGGATCATAGAATTTAAGTGTTGAAATCAAAAGGCATGATCTTGGAAAAACTTGCGTGTAATTCGCCCCATATAAACGAATTAAGGTGCGTTTAAAGTGATAACATGTGGGTATATGTTTGTTTGTGATTAAATGAGTGTTAAGGTGTTGTTAAAATTGACGGGACTAAACTGGGCCATTGCTAGGACTCAACCTTGTTTCCCTTGTGTTATCTCGTTTAGTTCAGACGAACCACGCCAAACCGAACCTAAAAGGTTCAGACGAAATAGGTTACCGAACCATGAAGGTTCAAAACTGTGCGAACCACAGTTAAGGGTTACCAAACCTTAAGATTCAGCGAACCACCAAGGGGATCATGAAACTCTCGGTTCAACGAACACCAAGGGCGTCACCAAACCTCATGGTTCAGCGAAAACCACCAAAGGGTCACCAGAAACTCATGGTTCAGCGATCCCACCAAGGGGTCACCAAACCCACTAATGGCTTAAGCGATTCCACCAATGGGTCCAAAATTCGACCGAATGACCCTTGATTTAAATGACCCTTTGACCTTAGACAGGACATATCATAAACAAACACAAGAGAATTTGTTAAGGGTTCAATATTGCAAAAGATCAAAAAGAAAAAGGTTCAAAATAATTCAAAAAGTTCAAAAATAAAATGTATTTCAAACTTAATTACTTTAAAATTGTTAATGTTTTTAATTCACAAAAAATGAACAGGTTAATTAAAATGAGTTTAAAATGAACGTGTACACACTTAAATATAATTCGATAATCTCGTTCCTCATAAACTTAGACTCATGGACCTCAGGCTTATATGATTAGATTGTTGATCTTTGTTTGACCGTGTCTGTTGACTTTGACTTAAATCGTTGACCGTTGACCAAGTTTGATTTTCTTAATATTGTGATTAAAATGATCCTGGGATATGAAATCGATTGTGCTTTCACATGTTTGAATACGATATCTATTTGTTAACTGTGAAAATGTCAAAAATAGTTTAACAAGTATTTCTATATCAAAAAGACGCGATAACCGATCTAGAATTGCATCCGTCTTACGTCTAAGGTATTCTTTTACATTGTTAGCACCGTTCGTGTTGCATCTATTTGAGAGTATTTGAAACCCGTTGTAAGCATCCTAGTAACCATCCATTTTAGATATACGAATATTTTGAAATAAACTATCTTTCTCATTAAAAGTGTTATATTTGGAGATATTTCTCATAAATTTCATGACAGTGCACTAGGGTATTAATTTGTAATACTCATACGTTAATCTTTGGATTTCCCCCACTAGTGAAGTGGATTACTATACTAGTACTTGTACTACGTGTGGTATTCCTTAGGCACTTATCTTTTTTGAGATATTTTCCAAAAAATAATAGTAATGATATGTGAAAATTTTATAAACTTTATTGCTACAGATTTTCTACAATCATGTATATATTGATTTTCAAAGTAACACAAACGGCCTTTTGCCAAAAATGAATTTCACTTACAAACAAGTTATTTTTTTGTCTACTTTAAAAATACTTTTGACTAAGAGTTTTTGATAAATCAAGATGGCTATTAGGGCTAGTTATCACCTAAAATATGATAATATATCCCTTTAGCAAATCAGTGTATCTTCAAGGCTCAAGGTTAATTTACTAAAAGGAAAACTTATTCTCATGCAAATCAATCGTCTTTTGAAAAGTTTTTCTTCCATTCAAATGATGTTATTTCCTTAAAGATTGGTTAAGATGAACACTTTTTAAGCATGAGAAATATAAAATTCTTGTTCATTCTTCCATTATTTATTTTGTAAAAATAGTATCTAGAACTTAATTTTAAGTGAGGATAAAAAAACAGAACGAGAGATAAAAATCATATGTGAAAAGAAAAGAGCATACGTCTTGTGTCAGCAAAAACAAGTATTAATGAGGTGTCATTTTATACACTTTTTCAGGGTCATTTAACCTCATAAATCATGCAAATATCTCTAAAATATGTGCTTAATCGTTCTTTTTTTGTATTTTAGAGCTTCGATGGCATTTGGAGGAAATACACATGACTTGGGCTCATTTGGGGAAGAAACAGACGAGATTACAACTCTACACCAAAGTCGAAGAAAGAAGTGCGTACAGTGGTTAGAGACGGCGTCGGAAATTCTTATGACGCCGTCTGAACTTGCAAGCGACGGTGTCAGATTATTTGAGACGGCGTCATAACGTAACCGCCTCAATGAAGCCCTAGAAGATTCGGTGAAGCGACGGCGTCAGGATTACAAAGCGACGTTGTCGCGGTCATTTTTCTATATATACATACCCATTTTTAGGGTTTTAAACGTGTGGAACTTATGGGATTCGTTAGTAATTATTAGAGTATGATTATGAGCAGTAGTTAGGTCATTTTTAGGGTTCTCAAACCCATTTGTAACCACCTAAATTCCATGTTTTGATCAGTGAAGTTCTTTATCTTTTAATCTTTTAATATGTCTATGTGTTGTCTGATTAATTATTGTACTTCGCTTCTCTTTAACATGCTAGGCTAGATCTTATAGTGTTTGCTTATGATTGCATGTGAATTAGTTTGTAGATCCTTTTAATATTGCTTCTTGTTGATGGGTATGCGCGTTAGGCTTTAGAAAACTAGCTCCTTAATTGCTTGCGAAGACGTCTAGGGAAACGTAACCGTGTAAAAAGGATACCATCTGTAACAGTCTTTATACTACCTTTCCCATTTATGGTTGATCACCTTTTAGGTATTTTAATGCATGTAATGTACTCTTAGGGGCCTTGTAATAGTCTCCATACTACCTTACTTGTGTGTTGCCTTAACGGAATATTACATAGACGGCGGGTTCGTGTAGTTCTTTCATGACTTAGGAAATACTTACACATTGCATCATAAGTGTGACAAAGCAATAGAAGTAGGAGAAGAAAACTAAGGATCATGCATGATTAAGTAAACACATTTATTTACCTATACGAGTTTCCATACATTAGTTTAGATCTATTTTAGTTATTTAATTAGCTTAAAACCAAAACCCCTTTCAAACCAGATATTTTAATTGCTTTCTTAAAAATATAAAAACACAAAAATAATCTTCTTTCAATCCCCTTAGACCTTAGTTACGTTTAGTTCGAGCCTTCCCAAACTAATCCCCTAGCGAACAATAACAACCCCTGAGTCTTACATATACTACACTACAACGGTTAGGTACACTGCCTAGGGAGTTGTAAAACTTCTTGTGAGTTTACAATGACCGCACATCAAGTTTTTGGCACCGCTGCCATGGAATAGTTAGGTTTCGAATTTTATTTAGCTTAGGTCTAGTCACTTGATTCCTATCAAGAGAGAATTTTAATTTATGTCAGTTTGCTTTCTCGTAGTCTATCTTTTCTTTGTTCCCTTTCTTTTGTAAAACTCTTTGTCGTTAACCACCATGGGAGACGAAAATCCTATCCATACTTTTGGAGATTTTTCTAGACCAAGCCACGAGGGCTATCAAAACACCATTGAGCTCCCCGATGGGAACAATGTGGTGCCTCTACGATCCGACACCATCCGGTTGGTGCAAAACGGATGCTCATTCCATGGACTTCGGTCCGAGTATCCAAACCAACATCTTAATGATTTTCTAAAACTTATAGACTCACTTGACCTTGATGTTGCAAAATAGGAAAAGGACGCGCCTGCGTATATTTCAATTTTCCCTTCGCGATCAAGCTAGCAATTGGCTTGAACGTCTTCCAGCAGGATCCATCTCCACTTAGGAGGATCTTACTACCCGTTTCCTTGCTTAATTCTTTCCATCGAGAAGGACTGCTAAACTTTATAATGACATCTTGATGTTCCAACAACATCAAGGTGAATCTCTCTCTGAAGCATGGACTCGTTTCAAAGACTTACTTCAAAAAGTCCCTCATCATGGCATTGATCTTTGGCTCTAAGTCCAAATCTTTTATGACCATATCAATCCCGCTACAAGGCGAACCATCGATCAATTGGCCAGTGGTAAGATACGTGACAAAAACGCCAAAGAATCCTGGGCACTATTAGAGGACCTCGCCCTCTATGACAACAAAAGTTAGAATGACCCAAGAGACTTCGCTAAACCGGTTAAGGCAATCTCTTTGCTTCAAAATGTCCTGAGTACATCCGACTGTCGTCTCATCAAGCTCGAAAATCAAGTCCATCACTTGATGGAAGCTCATCTTGCTCCTAAATCACCTGTTCAAGTGAACAAAATCGCTTCTTCTTGTGAGATTTATAATGGTCCCCACGATACTTAATACTGCATGGAAAATCCCAAGCAAGCTTTTGTTAAATGCGCATCCTCGCGTACCGATAAAGCGAGAGGCAAGTGGTTCACTTTCAATAATCGTGCAAAATAATCTTGGTGCAACTTTAATCCGTCATGGAAAAGCACTGAACTTAGGTGGAGGGCAACCTCATAAATTCTCAAAAAACAATTTTCCACACCCAACAGATCATTTTAGCCTAGCGGTTAATTCCCGAACCGCCCCTTCAACAACGATCTCAAAATTTTAATTAATCAATCGTATCTCGAAGGAGGGGGGTTCTAATTTTATAGCATCTTAATACGCTAGTTTGTTCTAAGTTTGAAGCGAGACTTCAAAAAAACAACAAAGCTAGAATGAACATAAAATTGATCACATTCTTGAGGGCCATCAATGATGAATGACGGAGCACTCACCAAGTGATACGGTTAAGAACCTGAAACTGAATGTTAACTCTACTTCTTTAGTTTTGTATGCTTGTTCTTACCCAATGAATACCCCTAATAGGGCCATCCCATCCCTCAATTTCGATCAATGCTATCAAATTATGTTCCAAACAAACAAATAAATCTCAAAAAGACCAACCTCAAGTTAAAACATTAACGGTGAATGAAAATGGGGCATCTCCAAAAAAAGGAATTAAAAGTCCGTCAAAATTACTCTTTCCCAAATATCAATCTCAATCATCTCTAAGAGAACAAAATAGGAACTCCTCTTCTCCTAAACAATTTCATTTTCTATGGAACACAATCACTATAAGTAAGGAAAATGAGCATAGGAAAACAAAGGATCATAAAAACCTGACAGTAAGGACATCGATCATGACACAATTGTCAAAGTTGGGAGGAAAGCTTGAGAGTCAGAAGAAGAAGAGAAAAAAAGAGGACGACCTACAATACATTAACACCAAACCAATCTAATCCCATTAATTTAATCATCACCTAAAAGTTTGTAAGCTTAATTTGTTCCTTGAATCGTTAAAATTAGTTCCCCCATCATCTAATACACAATTGGTTTGCACAAAATAAAATGATGAAGACATAATGTTTGTTGAAATAATTAAAAAATATGATGATTCTAGCGAAGAGGAATCAGAAGAGGATGAAAGCGTAGTAACAAGGGAGTTAAGAGTAGAGTACTTTGACAAATTTCCAACTAGGAGCGAATTAACATACCATAAGTACTTTATGTGCTCCCCGATTTCGTCCCTATTCTTGAGAAACCCCATTATTGTAGGAGGAAGTCCTTCGAACCATAAAATACCATGCAACATAGGACATGTACATTTGGAGAAAGCTTACATAGATCTTAATTCCCCTATAAATATCATGACTTGTATGCAATATAATTGGATCATGAGGAAACAACTTGAACCTAAGGAAGATCATGAGGGTATTAGAGGGAATAAGTAAACTTAAGGGAGAATTGAAGGGATGCATATTTTTGTAGGAAACTTCACTTATGTTGTGGATTTCATGATTGTTGAGGATATTAGTTCAATTATAGACCCTAGGCTATCACAAGTAGTACTAGGGAAGCCTTTTGTTAAAATATCCAACATGACTCGTGATTTATCATTAGGAATAGTAAAGTTTGCAAATAGGACCGATGAGATTGCTTATAAGATGCCTCATAAGATAGATCAATTTAATTCGCTGTCAGATTTGGAAAAAAAGCATACAAAATCAATCTACGTTAGGAACGAGGAAGACAAGAGAAGAGGAGTAGACTACGTGATGAATAAGATATTAGGGTTTTATAAAGAATGTTTAGAGCTTGGACCTGAATACTTAACTGGACTTGAATAAGAAGAAGTGAGTGACAAAGGAGGAGTCACGTAAGGAGTGTGACTCCGAGTCTAGCTACAAGACTCATTAAATAAAAAAGCGCTTTTTAGGAGGAAACCTAATCTTTTATTTTCCCGCATTTTAGGAGTGTCATGTGTGTTTTTATTCTTTATCGTTTATTTTTATGTGTTTGAATTATGTGATCATGCTTTGTTTTGTTAGTAACTTCATTTTAATTGCAATCAAATGTATTTTGCATCAAATAAGTGTAGAGGAAATTATCCGGTTTATAAGAACCATTTCAAACATGTAAAATAAATAATTTAGATTAACTCGCGTCTTGTGTGTCTGTTTAGAGTCATATGATTGTGATAATTGTTTTTGTGGTTTATGCAATAATTTTTCCAGGAAATAACTAATAGTAATTGCGGGTAGAAATTTTTCCAAGAAAGAAAAAAAAATCTTTACAGACGCTGGAGACGGCGTCACCAGCCCAACTACAGTAAATTCGTATATTTTTTAATTCTTGAAAATTAATTTTGTATAATTTCCAGAATTTATAATTTTCCAAAAACTTGCAGAAAACCACGATTACATTAGCACATTCATCCTATCTTTATTTCTTTTGTAGTGTCAAAACCCTAAATCATTACGTTGTATATTATTATCTCGCCAATTTTACGCTAGGTGTATTGTTTCTTGTATTTAATTTGAAGATTATATTTGATGAGGAGAAGCTCGGAAGTTCTTAGGAGTTTCATGTGGATGATTCTTGGATGAAGATTTAGCCGGGATCATTTGTTTCTTCTCTAATATTGAGCAAAACCAGGGGAGTACTAGTTTCTTTTGCCTTTTTCTTTCTCTCTTTTATTCGTTTTTTGGGTACTCATAGAACATTGGGGACAATGTTCAAAATAAGTGTAGAGGGGATAAATCATTAGAAACTATTCTTCATTTTCCTTTGCTTTGTCCTTAAAAAGATGAGTAATATACTGAAACGTAGCATAGACGATAATTTTAACCCAAATTAAAAAAAATTATGGCACATACCGATGAAAACTTAGTATAAATAGCGTCTCATTGGATATGATTTATATGACTAGCACAAAACCCTACCACTCAAAAATTCCACCCAAAAAATATGAGGTTCGCCTTTTGATCTTTAAGAATTAAGCACCCGTCTTTGGCGCTAAAATAATTTTAACCTTTAGCTTACTTGAGTTGAGGAATGAGCAATAGCATGTGTCTCGTTCATGGATTTGATCGACCATGTGTGGTTTTGTTGCTTTTTCTGGAGCATTGGCATCGGTTAAGACTATATGAGAGTGTACCGGTAGTATATTAAATTCTAGGACTTGTTTTAGTGATGCATCCCGAGACCGCAAGTAAGATCGCATTCGTGTGATTAGGATTTGCCAAATGATAAGAGTCATTAGGATAAAGCCATATTTTTAGCCTGTGTTTTGTATAGTTATGATGGCCCCGGTCATATAACTACCCTCACACCCTTGCTTCACACTCATTTTTAGTGCAAGATACCCCTAGTACACTCCTCCGAGCCTATCCTTTTTGCTGTTATCATAATTTTTCAGTAGATTCTAGATTATTAATGAAGAGCATTGTTTACACCCCACCAAAATGTTAAACCCAAATCGCCTTAGCCTTCTGTGTATGCACACATTTATAGTACATTATTGTTATTATGTTTGTAAACCTCAATTATTGTTTGCATTGAGTACATGGTTGCTAAGTCGAGTCTTTTGCTAGTGTATACAGTTTTAGGACGATTGAGATTCATGGTAGTTTTTATTTTATAGAGAAATGGGGAAGAAGTTAAATTATTACCCTCATACGAGCTTATTGTACTCCATGTTTATTGATCCTCCTAATTAGGGTCATTAGTTAGTTTATGTATTAAGTTTTAAAAATCAACATACTACCTTACCCATCTATGGTTGATCACCTTTTAAGTATTTTAAAGCATGTAATGTACTCTTAGGGGCCTTGTAATAGTCTTCATACTACCTTACTTATGCGTTGCCTTAACAGAATATTACATAGATGGCAGGTTCATGCAATTCTTTTATGACTTAGGAAATACTTACACATCACATCACAAGTGTGACAAAGCATTATATTTAGGAGAAGCAAACTAAGGATCATGCATGATTAAGTAAACACATTTATTTACCTATACGAGTTTCCACCAATAGTTTAGATTTAATTTATTTTAGTTGTTTAATTAGCTTAAAACCAAAACCCCTTTAAACCATATATTTTAGTTGCTTTCTATAGAATACAAAATTAATCTTTTTTCAATCCCCTTAGACCTTAGTTACGTTCAGTTCGAGCCTTCCCAACCTATTCCCATAGAGAACGATAAACAACCACCCGAGTCGTACTATATTCCTACAACTACTACGGTTTGGTACTCTGCCTTGGGATTGTAAAAACTCGTGTGTTACCAATGATCGCTCATATCAGTTTGTGGCGCGTGCTGGGAAATAGTTAAGTTCTTTGAATTATTTATTTAGCTTAGGTCCACTCACCTTAGATTCTATCAAGTGAGAATTTAATTTTTATGTCAATTAGCCCCCTAAACCTCACCCCCTTATTGTTGTCTATCTTCTTCTTCGTTCCCTTTGTTCGTAAAAACACCATTGTTTATTTTGTAAATAAAGTTGTCATTTAAAATGTATGGTTATAGTCATTCTGATTTAGTTAAATTTATATGGTTAGCTAAAACCTTAAAAGATTCCCCCAATGAACCTCCTTTGAGAACTTATCAACGTTGGAAGAATGCTATCTATGAAGTGGCCCTTAAGAAAAATGACCTAATGCACCAAACTTGTGACAAGAGCTCCTTAGCAATAACCCATAAGTTAGATGACATGATAAAATTGCCTAAGTCACAGCCTAAGAAAATATATAAAGAGGATTTTGAATATGAGATGGTTATGGTTAAGATACCTAGGTGCATGTCATGGTAAGATTCTAACGATGCATATGATGAGCCTATAGGTATGATGGATAATGAAGTAGGAAACTCAAGCCCACAAAGAACCCCACAAGTCATGCCAGCATTTGAGGAATACACATCGATCGTGACTTACCTAGAAGAAGTAGAAGAGACTAAAATCCCGATGGAGGTAGAACCTTTAGACGAAACACAACTAGAGGGTTTTTGGATTAATATTTGTTAAACACGGACATTCCTCTTAGGTTCAGAGAAGTTCCTTGTTTTGATGAACCGGAGCCTCAACCAAATCCCTTACCAAATTGTCCACCCTTAGATGTAAGTCTAAGAGACGAAAGAGGCCCCAAACCACCCATTAAACCACATAGTCCGGATAGTTTTAGAATGAAGGAAATAGACAATTTGACCATTCATACACCACCTTCACCTCAAGTGGCGTCATTCTACCCTAAGGATGTGTACTGCTACTCTCACCAAGGATTAGGCGATCCTAAGAAACATTATGGATTTAAACCATGTTTATTAGCACAAAATAGATCCCTAGGTGTTGATTTTTTGAATTTGGAGGTGATAGAGAATAATTTCTTAACAGAACTAAGTTTACTCGTTAAGCCAATTAAATTAGGAAGGGGTAGGATTAAATAAACACATAAATTGGAGCATATAATTCATCAAACACTTTTTCAACATATGGCTCCTTCTCACTACAATGGTGTGTATCGTTACTATCACCCACACTTGACCTTAGGTTTAGGAAAACCCTCCCCTTTATCTGTTAAATAAGGGTAGAGTCAGGCTCGTGACTCAAACAAAAACAAGCGCTTATTGGGAGGCAACCTAATCTTTTATTTTCTTGGATTTTAGGAGTTTCACGTGTGTTTTAATTCTTTACCGTTTATTTTTATGTGTTTGAATTAAGTGATCATGCTTTCTTTTGTTTTTAACTTCGTCTTATTGCAAACAAAAGTATTTTACATTAATTATAATGTTAAAGGAAAATATCTGGTTTCTAAGAACCATTACAAACATATAAAATAAATAGTTTAGATTAATTCGTGTCTTGAGTGTCTTGTGTGTTTGTTTCGAGTCATATGGTTGTGTTAATTGTTTTTTGGTTTATGTAGTAATTTTTCAGGAAATATGTGTAGAAATTTTTCCAAGAAAGAATTTTTTTTTCTTTACAAACGTAGGAGGACGCGCGCATAGGCCTAATCCTAACAAGGCGTAGCGTAGCTCTTCCAAGTACAGTTAAAATTTGTATTTTTAAATTTTGAAAATTACTTTAGTATAATTTCCATAATTTTTAATTTTCCTCAAACTTACAGAAAACCACGATTACATTAACACATTCATCCTATCTTTATTGATTTCATAGTGTCAAAACCCTAATTTATTATGTTGTATATTATTATCCCGCTGAAGTTTACGCTAGGTATAATTGTTTCTTGTCTTTGATTTGCAGGTTACATTTGATGAGGAGAAGCCCGGAAGTTCTTAGGAGTTTCATGTGGACGATTCTTAGATGACGATTTAGCCGGGATCATTTGTTTCTTCTCCATTATTGAGCAAAAACTAGGGGAATACTAGTTTCTTTTACCTTTTCTTTTTTCTTTTATTCGTTTCATGAGTACTTTTAAGAACATTAGAGACAATGTTCAAAATAAGTGTAGGGGGAAATAAAAGCCTTAGAAACTATTTCTTCATTTGCCTTTGCTTTGTCCTTAAAAAGATAAGTAATATACTAAAACCTAGCATAGACGGTAATTTTGACCCAAATTTAAAATTTTTTATGGCACATACCGATGAAAACTAAGTATTGTTAGCGTCCTCTTGGTTGGAATTATATTGACTTGCATCAAATACCCTACCACTAAAAAAATTACACCCAAAAAATGTGAGGTTCGCCCCTAGATCTTTAGGAATTCAAGCACCCATCTTTGGTGCTTAAGATAGTTTTACCTTTAGCTTGCTCGAGTTAAGGAATGAGCAATCATATATGTCGCGTTCATGGATTTGATCGTGCATATGTGGTTTTGTTGCTTTTTCTGGAGCATTAGTATTGGTTAAATCTATATGAGAGTGTACCAGTAGTATATTAAATTCTAGAACTTGCTTTTGTGATTCATCCCGAGACTGCTTAGTGAGATCGCATTCGTGTGACTAAGATTTGCTAAATGATAAGAGACACTAGGATAAACTCTGTTTTAAACTTATATTTGTTATTATGGTATCCCCGATCATATAACTACCCCCACACCCTTGCTACGCACTCATGTTTAGTGCGATATACCCCTAGTATACCCCTCTGAGTCTATCCTTTTCATGGTTCTTGTAAATTTATGGTGGATTCTAGATTATTAATGAAGAGCATTGTTCACACCCACACCAAATGTTACACCCAAATCACCTTAGTCTTCCTTTTATATACTCATTTTAAGTACATTATTGTAAAACCCAGTTGATTAATTGCTTGATTACATGGTTTCTAATTTGAGTCTTTTATTAGTGTATACAGTTTTGGGATGATTAGGATTCATGGTAGTTTTTACTTTATGGAGTAATGAGGAATAAAGTCAAAACTATTACGTGCTTAATATACTCCATGTTATTTTGATCCTTTCAATTCGGGTCATCGAATTAGTTTATGTTTATGAGTTCTAAAACTCAAGTGTAAGGGTGCGTTTATAAACCCCATGTAATGTATTATTATGTGTTGATCCCAATATAATATATCTTGCTTATCTTGTATAAGCTTAAGTTGTATTTAATAAATCCAAAACAACTATGACAGAAAATTTGATTATGAATATCAAAGACTATGCGGAATCTAGCACGTTGATGTGAATCATCGAACATTACAGATAGTAGAAACGAGACTCCGTCTTCGGACATTTAGAAACTTATACAAACATACTCACGTGACTACACTTTCTTTTTGATGATTTCACTATTAAGAGATTTTTTTTAACGCGGTTATATCAGTCATAAGATCTGCAATGATATTTTTTTTGAGATACCCTTTTGATGGATTAAATATCCTGGTCAAACTTAGCCAAAATTTTTGGTATATTGAGAATTGTCGAAACAACAAAAATTTTGCTGAATAAAGTTATCATCGTCTTGTTTGGAACTGGTTTATTAAATCTTAAATTTTTCTTGGTCACACAATCGGTTAACACAAAAATTAAATCTCGGGACGAGATTTCTTTAAGGGGTAGGTACTGTAACATCCGGCAATTTTTGAAATTTTAAATGACTATTTTAAACTTTGACCTTTCAGGTCCGATCTTACTTTTTGACTTATGATCTTTTATCGTCACATAAAAACGATTACCGCGTAACTGGTAAAATTTTCGGAACAAATTTTACAAATCCTATTTATTATACATATCTCTCATGTCGCAAAGTTATTTTAACTTATTCGACTTTGAAAAACGAAAATGACATATGTTATTCATAAGTTGGACCTTATCAAATAAACGACCCGCTAAATCACGTTTTCACAACTCGGACTCTAAAACAATTTGATGTAAATGACATTCCGGACAACTTTTTAGTTTCGCCCGAGACCCGAAAACAAACAGAAAAGGACTGAAATACCCTCGCAAAATTTTAGAAACACGAACAACGCGTACCGACACAAAAATAATTAAATTTATATTTAATTATCACAATTTATTTAATAAAAATAATTAATAAATTATTAAATTTTATTGAAAAAACGTTTGTTGAAACCTTGCGAACATTAACACTTAACGTTTCGCTTTACGGACGAAAAAACATTCCCGATTATACCACAATAAATCACAAAACATTTTTTATTGAGTTTTATAAAACATTTATGAGATAATATTCGAGTGAATACTCGTTTTCATGGGAAAATGAATTGGAAAACAATTGCGCAACTTTCGTGTTTTAATTCAACCGTTAACTAGCCTAATCGAGTCCCGAATCATTATTTTACAAAAGTTACACTTTGGGTCCCTGTGTTTATATTTACAACAACTAACCCTAAACTATTAAACACATGTCACATTTTATTAAAACTTTTTAATATATATATAAGTTTAAATCATTAGGGTTTTTCATTTTTTATAAACAAACCCTAGCCACATCTCTCACTCTCTCTTTTTCCGGCGCCGTCGCCGGATCCGACCAACCTTCAGCCACCACTCCAGCCGCCTACGGCCACCACCGATCCACCGGATCCACCCCGATTCTAACCATCGCCGCACCATTAATCGTCACCCTCACACACCTCCTCTCCACGTTCACCATCATCATCAAGTCTTCACACCCCCAACGAAACCACCGTACACCACCGTCCTTTCCCCGCATGAAGCACCATAGGGTGCGTTTGGTTGTTAAAACCACCACCAACAAGGACGCGTTTTGGTTTAAACCACCAACATGGGTGCGTTTTGCTTTAAACCACAAACAAGGGTGCGTTGGGTTTGTAATCAGCACTAAAAAGGGGTGCGTTCGTTTTTCTGTCAGCCACCACCAAGGGTGGGTTTGGTTTTGATAAAAACACCACAAGGGTGTGTTTGTTTATGTGGTTTACACCACACCAGGGTGCGTTTTGTTTGATCGAAACACCCACGAGGGTGCGTTGGGTTTAAGAATAGCACCACAGGTGCGTTTGGTTTTAGGGTCAGCACCACAAGGGCGCGTGCATGTGGTTTTTCATCACCTAAGGGTGCGTTGGTTTATGTTTGGGTGAGCAGAAAACACCCAAAAGGTGCGTTTGGTGTAGCAGTTTCACAATAAGGGTGCGTTTAGTTTTAGCAGTTTCTTTAATAAGGGTGTGTATGGTTTGAAGAGAAAAAAATTTAGGGTTCTACTTGATTGTGCGTTTGGTTTAGTATAGATCAAATAGGGTGCGTTTGGGTTTGGGTTTACCAGCAGTAGGAGCGTTTGGGTTAGCAGGAACGCACTAAGGGTGCGTTTGGTTGTGCAGAAACACATAAGGGTGTGTTTGGGTTAGCAGTTTCATAATAAGGGTGCGTTTGGTGTAGCAGTTTCATAATAAGGGTGCGTTTGGTTTAGCAGTTTCATAATAAGGGTGCGTTTGATTATAAATCACCGAACCAAAAGTTTATTAATTCATTATATACATAAACTGGGACGCTTCTTTATGCAGATAATGAATTATAAATGAGTGGGCTTAATGGTCTCCAATATGACACGAGTATGAACTCGAACCCGATAATCCACCAGAATCCGTTTTAAAAGGTTCTAGAGTCACAATTGTGCCCTTACCACATCGCAGAATTCATAAGGCCTCGCTTTGGGAACTACCTGATCAAATTCTTAGTTATTAACTTTGGCCGTTACAAATCTTTTAGATCTGGAACTGTATTTGTGGAGCTAACCGACTTGTGCACACTTGAGCTAATGGATTTGATTCATCCTCGAACTAACGATTGAGTACCATATTCCGCGTCTTATCGCCATAAGCTCTCCAGCGTGCTTCTTTTTTTGTTGAACTTTATTCTAGGGAGATTGTTTCTTGAAATGGTCCTCACTCTTGCATCACATCACCATTGTTAAGTTATGTTAGTTATGGTTTTGCTGTTGTTGGGGTACTCTTGGAGCATGGGGTCCACAGCTTGTCAACTTTATCCCGTAGGTAATGCCAACAACCTTAAATACTAGATAAACACCTATCGGACGAATGTATAGTAGAACTATTCATTTTGGGCTGCTAGTACGAAGACTTTAGGTCGCAATCATCCAGGTCTACTGCCAAAGTAAGTTGAATTCTTACATCCATAAGCCTCGATTGTTGAATGATAATCATCGAAACATTACAGTATCAGAAACGTGACCTCAGCATTGAACAGTTAAACTTTTGTAGACATACTCACGAGAGACAAGTTCCTTTCGACACTTTCACTATTAAGATACTTTCTTTATAACGCGGTTATATCAGCTATAAGACCTAGAATGATATTTTTTTTGAGATACCTATTTTTGATGGATTAAATATCCTGGTCAAACCTAGCCAAGATTTTTAGTATATTGAGAAGTGTCGAAACATCAAATTTTGCTGAATAAAGTTACCAGCGTCTTGTTTAGAACTGGTTTATTAAATCTTAAATCTTTTCTTGGTCACACGATCGGTTAACACAAATTAAATCTCGGGACGAGATTTCTTTAAGGGGTAGGTACTGTAACAACAGGCAATTTTCAGAATTTTAAATGACTATTTTACCCTTTGACTTTTCGGGTCCTACTTGACTTTTTGACTTTTGACCTTTAATTTTCACATAAAAACGATTACCGTGTAACCGATAATTTTTCGGAACATATTTAAATAATAAATCATATTTATTATTACATATCTCTCATGTGCAAAGTTATTTTTAACTTATTCGACTTGAAAACGAAAAAGATATATGTTATTCATAAGTTGACTTATCAAAAACGACTCGCTAAATCACGTTTTCACAACTCGGACTCTAAAACAATATGATGTAAAATAACATTCCGGACAACTTTTTAGTTTTGCCCGAGACCCGAAAACAAACAGAAAATGGCTGAAATACCCGCGCAAAATTTTAGAAACAAGAACAACGCATACCGACACAAAAATAATTAAATTTATATTTAATTATCACAATTTATTTAATAAAATTAATTAATAAATTATTTAACATTTTATTGAAAAACGTTTGTTGAAAACATTGTGAACATTTTAATTAAAGTTTCACGTTTACGGACGTACTAACATGATGAATACTACAATATCACAAACATTTTTTAATTGGAGTTTTTAAAACATTTATGAGGTAATATCGAGTGTGAATAACGTTTTCATGGGAAATGATTGGAATAAAAATGCGACAACTTTCGTGTTTTATACAACCGTTTTTTTAAATAGTTAATCGAGTCCCGAATCATTATTTTACAAAAGTTACACTTTGGCTCCCTGTGTTTATATTTACAACAACTAACCCTAAACTATTAAACACATGTCACATTTTATTAAAACTTTTTAATATATATAAGTTTAAATCATTAGGGTTTCTCATTTTTTATAAACAAACCCTAGCCACATCTCTCACTCTTCTCTGTTTCTGGCGCCGTCGCGGATCCGGCCAACCTTCGGCACGCTCTAGACGCCTACGGCCATCAAACGATCCACCTGGATCCCACCCGAATCCTACACCATGCCGCCACCTTTCATCGTCCCCCTCACCACTCCATATCCAGTCATCACCATCATCACTCACCGTCGTCACCCACACTAAACGACACCACCGCAACCCAACATTCATCAACCCGCCCCGAAGAGCACCATAGGGTGCGTTTGGTTGTTAAAACCACCACCAACAAGGACGCGTTTTGGTTTAAACCACCAACATGGGTGCGTTTTGCTTTAAACCACAAACAAAGGTGCGTTGGGTTTGTAATCAGCACCAAAAAGGGGTGCGTTCGTTTTTCTGTCAGCCACCACCAAGGGTGGGTTTGGTTTTGATAAAAACACCACAAGGGTATGTTTGTTTATGTGGTTTACACCACACCATGGTGCATTTTGTTTGATCGAAACACCCACGAGGGTGCGTTGGGTTTAAGAATAGCACCACAGGTGCGTTTGGTTTTAGGGTCAGCACCACAAGGGCACGTGCATTTGGTTTTTCATTACCTAAGGGTGTGTTGGTTTATGTTTGGGTGTGCAGAAAACACCCAAAAGGTGCGTTTGGTGTAGCAGTTTCCCAATAAGGGTGCGTTTGGTTTAGCAGTTTCATAATAAGGGTGCGTTTGGTTTAGCAGAAAACAGCTTTAGGGTGCGTTTAGTTTAGTATAGATCAAATAGGGTGCGTTTGGGTTTGGGTTTACCAGCAGTATGAGCGTTTGGGTTAGCAGGAACGCACTAAGGGTGCGTTTGGTTGTGCAGAAACACATAAGGGTGTGTTTGGGTTAGCAGTTTCATAATAAGGGTGCGTTTGGTGTAGCAGTTTCATAATAAGGGTGCGTTTGGTTTAGCAGTTCCATAATAAGGGTGCGTTTTGTTTAGCAGATTGCACCAAGGGGTGCGTTTGGGTTAACAGGAACATCGTAAGGGCGTGTTTGGGTGAGCAGGAAAACCATTAGGGTGCGTTTGGTTTATATAATCGACAAATAAATATATCGTAGGATTTTATAAATATAAAACCGGATATAATGGTGGTTTAAATGGTTAAATAAATGTGACATTCATTATTTTGTTTAATTTAGATATAAGAAATATATATATATATATTTAAAACACGCGGATGTTTGCAATATTGATTTGGTTTATTAAGAGGAAAAACATTGAATCTTATAAATATGGAAATGTTTTAAAAACGAATAGGTCATGCCGAAATATCTATAAACTACTATACTTAATAAATTTCCTTATATATTCTATTATCTTAGAAAAACTGATAAAAGACGAAGTTATATAGTTTTATGATTGTTAATTCGTTAGTATGCAATAACCCGACAAACGAACGAAAACTATACTTTTATAAATGAGACAACTATTTTAGCTACAACCCGTCAAGGAAACAATATACTAAATTATAAAATATTATTTTATAATTCCCGACTAGAAGATAACATCATAACGGTTGTAAAAGCTTTAGAGACATCGTTTAACATAATTTGTAACCTTAAAACTTACGTTTACATTTATGCAAAAACTTTTATTTAATTAAGTGGTTATTTTCGAAAACGTGTCAAACTGTTTGATTTAATTATTTACTTACACTTCTTATATAATACTTGCAAAGTATTATATACTTCATATTAATCTTTGGATTGTTTGTCTTTGTTATATAATTCACAGTATGAGTTATGTAATTGTTATTTTTCATATGTAATATATACGGAATATATTACATACTTTGCGTTTACTTTTCGATTTATTTTATTTAACCAACCACTAAACTATTACAACTACAAAATCTAAATCTTTTATCAACGTGTCACGCTGATGTAACCATCCATCGAAAAACCCAAATACATTATCCTAGGCTAGTGGGTCTTAGCCGTTAACCGCAACTTCTTGATCGAGCCGTTCCGGTTTTCCGTTTGTGCTGTGCTTAATATGTGTAGTTCTGCCAATCGTTCTACAACATCAATGTGAGTTTATAGCCCCATGTTTTATTGGTTTTACATATATTTTTGGGGTGAGAACATGCTTGTTTACCAAACTCCATTTACATGTTGATTACCTGTTTGTTTACATTACTCAATTTTATCAATATCTCGCGAGGAGATACAATTACTTGGTTTTTAATTTGTGAACGTAAACATCATACTTTACTTTTATGGATTACAGGATAAGCTTAGGTTGCTTATGAACTGTAATTCACTTGGAGGGTCGAGCGCGTTGTTATGAATTGATCTATTCAGGGTGACAATCCCCGTGCGGATTGATTAGCTTTCACTGGCCAAACGAACGTGATAACACTGTCGGAACTCGGGCTTGGTTGGGTCATACTGGGCCAACAACCATACTCTTGAACTCTTACTGTGCCTTGAATAAGAGCACTACATACAAGTCTAGTCGGCAAGTTTCTTGAACTTAGAGTAATGGTAATCATGGTTTTATACACACTTGAACATTTACGCTGCCTTGAATAAATTGGCAATACATACTTTGGACAATTGCGGTCCAATTTTCATGTATATTTTTGTGACTATTTGGGGATTCAAATAGTCATGCATACTTTACAACTATTTGATTTTTAAAAATCATACATACATTTTAGAAGGACATTTAAGGATTTAAATGGTCATACACACTTTACAGAACCTTGGTTCAACATTTATACTTAAACAAATCTATGAACTCACCAACTTTATGTTGACACTTTTTTTAAGCATGTTTTTCTCAGGTGAATTAGATGCTTGGCTTACTTGATGGTGCATGGAGTCTAAATTACAAGATTGCATTTATAGATTTCTACTTAAATGCAAATGATCAAATCTTGTTTAGTTGTTTTCAAGCTTTTCATTGTGATGCAATTATGGGACAAATGTTATATCATTTTCAAGGAAATCAACGAGATTACTTTTCAAACGACACATTTAGGGGTCGTTCTCTTGTATCTGGTGATGTTATTGTATTATGTAGTCGACCTCCCAGACATATTTTCCGATGCGACACATTTTTAGGGTGTTACATATTGGTATCCGAGCACTGGATATAGAGAACTAGGTTTGTATAATTTTACCCTAGACTTATAACCGTTTGCACAAGCATTTGACATCACAACAATACATTTAAAAAGTGCATACACACTACTTGATTACTTGATTACATTACTTGTAACATTAAGTGCCTTACGTGACAATAACATATATATATATATATTTAATATATTTATATAATATATATAGATAATTTGCTTGGCGTCTCGTTGAGTATATCGTACGTTTATTTATATAAGAGTTATTTATATAAATACCAGAACATTTCTTAAGACATTATGAGTTGCATAATGGTCTTATTTAGACCTCAGACATTGTGAGTTACATAATGGTCTCATTTTACTTTTTTAGACATTATGGGTTGCATAATGGTCTCACTTCGTTCACAGACATTGTAAGTTAAACAATGGTCTCTAAGAATATTTCTTTTTATATAACTTTATACAATATTGTATTACACAGAGGCCGTCATAATTTTGTTTACATTGAATTATGTATGAATCTAAGTATTACAAGTCTTGTATGGGCGGGACTTGTAATATGAGGATTGATATGATAATTTCTATGTTAACAAAGCCCGTCACAGTTCTGTTTACATGGGATTATGTATGCATCTAAGTATTACAAGTCTTGTATGGGCGGGTTTGTAATAGGAGGATTGATATGATAATCGCTATGTTGACTCGTTCATAGAGACCTTTACCTTGTTTACTCTAACCGAGTACTCATTAAATATCTTGACCTCTAGGTCGATATTCCTTGGTAGTTTTACTCCCCGCCTCCGAAGACGAGTTTTAAACACTCGCCCCATACTCATTAAAAGCACATGCATCGTCATGTTATCCACCACCTTGAAGGTTATGTGAGTACGCGTATTGCATCGGAAATTATTAAGTAGGATGTGTTTGGGTGAGCAGGAAAACCATTAGGGTGCGTTTGGTTTATATAATCGACAAATAAATATATCGTAGGATTTTATAAATATAAAACCGGATATAATGGTGGTTTAAATGGTTAAATAAATGTGACATTCATTATTTTGTTTAGTTTAGATATAAGATATATACATACATATACATATATATATATACATATATATATATATATATATATATATATATACATATATATATACATATATATATATTTAAAACACGCGGGTGTTTGCAATATTGATTTGGTTTATCAAGAGGAAAAACATTGAATCTTATAAATATGGAAACGTTTTATAAACGAATAGGTCATGCCGAAAAATCTATAAACTACTATACTTAATAAATTTCCTTATAATTTCTATTATCTTAGAAAAATCGGCAAAAGACAAAGTTATATAGTTTTAAGATTGTTAATTCGTTATTATGCAATAACCCGACAAACGAACGAAAACTATACTTTTACACAATGTGGACTAACTATTTTAGATAAAACCCGCAAGGAAACAAATATCTAAATTATAAAAATATTATTTTATATTTTCCCGACTAGATAGAAGATAATCATACGGTTGTAAAAGCTTTTGAGTCATCGTTAATAATTTGTAACTTTAAAACTTACAGTTAATTTATGCAAAAATTTTATTTATTTAAAGTGCGTGTTTTTTGAAAAGTTGTCAAACGGTTTGGATTTAATTTTTTACTCATACTTCTTATTATAATACTTGCCAAAGTTTATATAATTCATTAATCTTTGGATTGTTTGTCTTTGTTATATAATTCACAGTATGAGTTTTTGTAATTTGTTATATTTCATATGTAATATATACGGAATATTAGTACATACTTTGCAGTTTATCTTTTCGATTTATTTTTTCTATCATACATCATTAACTATTATATCTACAAAATCATAATTCTTTTATCTACGTGTATAGCTGAAGTAACACATCCTTCGGAAAAACCAAAATCATATCATTAGGATAGTGGGTCTTAGCCGTGTTAAGATAAACCGCAACTTCTTGATCGAGTCGTTCCGGTTTTCCGTTTGTGTTGTGCTTAATATGTGCAGTTCTGCCAATCGTTCTACAACATCAATGTGAGTTTATAGCCCATGTGTACTGGTTTTACATATATTTTTGGGGTGAGAACCATGCTGGTTTACAATATGAATTTCTCTGGGTTTTTTGATTATGTTTAGTTTTCTACTTAATTATTATAACTCGCCAAAGGAGTACAATACTGGTTTAATTTTTGAACGTAATCTCATACTATTACTATTTATGATTGCGGATTAGATTAGGTTGCATGAACTGAATTCAACTTCTGAGGGTAAGCCGTGGAATGTTATGAAAATAGAATATATCTCGGGAGTGACTATCCCCGTTCAGGTGATTAGCTTTCAGCTGGGCAAACGAACGTTTTACTACTTGGCAGAACTACGGTTGGTTGGGGCTCATTACAAGGCCCAACAACATTACACAGGAACTCTAACTGTGCATTGAATAAAGTAACATACATACAAGGTCTACAGTCGTCAGCTGTCATAAACTTTGAGTAATGGTAATCATGGTTTTTATAACACACTTGATCATGTTAGCAGCCTTGAATAAGTGGCAAAATACATACTTTGACATTGCGGTCCAATTTTCACTACTTATTTTTTTTGTGACTATTTGGGGATTTCATATGGTATGCTTAATTTACAACTATGATTTCTAATAATCATAATACATTTTAGAAGGACATTTATGGATTTTAATGGGTCATACACACTTCTATAGAACCCCTTTGTTCAACATTTATACTTAAACAATCATGACACTCACTAACTTTATGTTGACACTTTTTCAAGCATGTTTTCTAAGGCGGGGTGAATTAGATGTCATTGGGCTTACTTGATGTGCACTGGTGTCTAAAAATTGACAAGTTATGCTTATGGATTTCTTAATTCCATGCAAATGATCAAATCTTGTTGGGTTGTTTTCAAGCTTTTCATTGTGATGCAATTATGCGACAAATGTTATATCATTTTCAAGGAAATCAACGAGATTACTTTTCAAACGACACATTTAGAGGTTGTTCTCTTGTATCTGGTGCTGTTGTATTATGAAGTAACGCACCCGGACATATTTCTGCTGCGACACATTTTTAGGGGTGTTACAAATAAAGCCTTAGAAACTATTTCTTCATTTGCCTTTGCTTTGTCCTTAAAAAGATGAGTAATATACTAAAAGTGGCGTAGAATGTAATTTTGACCCAAATTTAATTTTTTTTTATGGTACATACTAATGAAAACTAAGTATTATTAGCGTTTAATAGATAAGAGTTTTATGAATAGCACAAAAACCCTACCACTCAAAAATTCTGCCCGAAAAATGTGAGGTCTTCCTAGATATTTAGGAATACAAGCATCCATCTTTGGTGCATAAGATAATTTTTACCTTTAGCTTTCTCAAGTTAAGGAATGAGCAATCATATGTGTCGCGTTCATGGATTTAATCGTGCATGTGTGGTTTTGTCGCCTTTTCTAGAGCATTGGTATCGGTATAAAATTATATGAGAATGTACCGATAGTATATTAAATTCTAGAACTTGTTTTTGTGATTCTTCCCGAGACTGCTTAGTGAGATCGCATTCGTGTGATTAGAATTTGCTAAATGATAAGAGGCACTAGGATTAAACATGTTGTAGCGTATGTGTCTCGTTTGTTGGGGTTGGGTGTCTCTTAAACATGTATTTGTTATTATGGTAACCTAGACTCATATACTATCCCTAACCCTTGTATGCATACATTTTTAGCTGCAAGAAACCTGTACCATCCCTCTTAAAGCTATCCTTTATTCGGTTCTCGTAATTTTCACAGTAGATTTCAGATTATATACATGAAGTGCATATGTTACACACACCCAATTGTTACACCCAAATTGCCTTCGCCTCCTTGTTATGTACTAATTTTTAGTACTTCATTGTTACTTAATTTGTAAAACCCCAGTTAAATTATTTTGAGTACTATGATTGCTAAGTCGAATATATTTATTAGTGTATTACAGTTTTGGGTACGATTAGGATTCTATGTTGTTCTTATTTTATAGAGAAAATGGGAAGATAGTTAATCAAGTATTACCCCATACGTATTGATTACTCCTCGTGTGTTGATCTTTTCAATTCGGGTAATTAGATTAGTTAATGTCATTGCGTATCAAAAACTCAACATGTAAGGGGTATGTTTATACCCTAAGTAAAGTATTATAATGTTTAGTAGATGGAAAGGGAAAAAGTGTTACGATAAATTAAAAAGAAAAAAAAGGGAGGAGAAAAGAAAAAAATCGAAAAAAAAAATATATAAAAAAAATATAAATGGCTGCCATTTTGCTATGGATTATAGTAATTCAAAGATGCTTAGCCTATGCGGTAGGGTTTGATCCTTTAACCGAGCTTTTGATAATTGATATGGCTATGACAGGTAATGATGAGTGGTTAAGTTTTTGTTTCCTATTTTGTTATAATCCATTATACACCCGTGAGGAAAGAGAGAATCCAACACTTTTGTGAGGTGCTAGTATATATTTCCGTGCTTTAATTTTGAGGTCTAATTGGTGGTGCCATAAATTATCTATGAAAGTAGTTGAATGGCCCCCGATATTGCTATTGTCTAGTAAGAAAAGCCCATTTGTTTAGAGGATTAAGAAAAATCAAAGTGTAGGGGTATTTGATGAGGTGTCATTTTATACACTTTTTTAGGGTTATTTAACCCTCTAAATCATGCAAATATCACTATAATGTTATGCTTAATCGATTCTAGCGATGTGGTGTCAGGATTTGATCGAACGGCGATCAGAACGTAACGACTTAAAGTAGCATAGAGATTCGGCGATGCGACGACGTCATGATTATAAAGTGAAGCCGTCGCGATTGATTTTCTATACATACAAACTTAGAATTAGGGCTTTAAAGTATGGAACTTGTGGGATACGATAGTCATACTTAGGGTACGAGTTTTATCAGTTTTAGGGTCAATTTTAGGGTTTCCAAAACCCTCTTGTATCAACCTTTAACTCCATGTTTTAATCAAGTGAAGTTCTTTATCCTTTAATCTTTCAATATGTCTATGTGTTGTCTGATTAAGTATTGTTCTTTGCTTCGTTTTAACAAGCTAGGCTAGATCTTATAGTGTTTGCTTATGATTGCATGAAACTTAGTTTTTAGATCCTTTTTATATTGCTTCTTGTTGATGGGTGTGCGCGTTTGGCTCTAGAAAACTAGCTTCTTAATTGCTTGCAAAGACGTTTAGGGAAACGTGACTGTGTAGAAAGGATACCATCGGTAACAGTCTTCATACTACCTTACCCATATGTGGTTGATCACCTTTTAAGTTTTTTAATGCATGTAATATACTCTTAGGGGCCTTGTAATATTCTTTATACTACCTTACTTTTGCGTTGCCTTAATGGAATATTACGTAGATGGCGGGTTCGTGTAATTCGTTCATGAATTAGAATATACTTACACATCGCATCACAAGGGTAACGGGCAATAGAATTAGGAGAATCAAACTAAGGATCAATGCATGATTAAGTAAACACATTTATTTACATATACGAGTTTCAACATTAGTTTAGATTTAATTTTAGTTATTTAGTTTAATTAGTTTAAAACCAAACAACCTTCAATACCATGAGATTTTTTATTGCTTTATAACATTAAAAAATACATAAAAATAATCTTCTTTCAACCCTTAGACCTTAGTTACATTACTTCGAACCTTCCCAACCTATTCCCCTAAAGAACGATAACAACCCTCGAGTCTTACCTATACTACACTACAACGGCTAGGTACACTGCATATGGAGTTATAAAACCTGTTGTTTGCAACCTCGTTCCATTGTGTCCACACTAGCACTTCTTAGCGAATCCTATAGCTGCTAGGCTTGAGTGTAAGGTGTCTAACTTAAGAAGAGAATGACTAAAACAAGTCAAACACAAATTTATAATAAATTCGTGTGTGTCTAGGGTTTCAGCCGAACAGGAGGAGAAAGGGGAGAACTATGGTTTTTGCAATTAGTTAATGAATCAAATTCAGTAATCTTATATTTATAATATCTCTAATACTTATCCAGTAAGAAAGAGATAATCTCCATAATTAAATAAGATAATTACCTAATTTAAATAATAAGATAAACTGTATATTTAAACTATATACTTGTTTTATTTAAAAGATATTTATCTTGTCAAACGAGATAACTATATTTCCCTTAAATAGTCCAAGCCCAATTAAAACTCCCCTATGGAGGCCGGTTGTGCAAAGGCCCCACATAAGCTTACAGGACTTCTTATTAAATCCAACTTAATTAAATGTCCATATACCCAAAACGTCATTTAGCTCAATTGCTAATTAAATACTATTACGTAAATGACCCACTTACCTTCTCTTATTACCAACTCATATATATATGTACAATACATAAGTATTTATTCTAGATTCTTGTATTATATTTGTGTGACCCTAAGGTTACACAAACAGTGACCAATATAAGTTTGTTGTTTCGTCATGTACACAATACCAACACAACATACATGTTAGTTGTCTGTAATTCTCCTACATCCAGTTTTAAATATAAGACATCTATATTATTCACTACTAAAAAAATCCTACTGGCAGATTAAACGTACACCTTAGCTTTCATCGATGTACACCTAGACGAAGCTAGCACCTAAAGGAGTCCACGTCTAGAACTACCCACAAAGACCTCGTAATATCTCCACACAAATACAAAGATTGCCACCCTAGGAAGTACCAAAACCTAATGCTTGACGCACATGGTTAAAAGTACTTTAAACCCTTTCTCTTGCACACAGTGTAGGATTCACAAAACTTGCTTCTTTGGTTCCGGATTAACGACTTTGACCAATAATTAACCTTAGAAACAAGGAAATTACAAATAATTTCTTTTTTTTTTGAAAAAAAAAAATAAATAGTTATTGATTTACACTTTTTAAACCGAAATATTATAGCAACAACGTATACAAACTTATGATATTACCATGGAATTTCTAGTTATATGTGAGTTCTCTACGAACCAAAAGTGTTTCAAGTTCAAGTCTCTTCAGAGACATGTGCAAGATATGTATTGTGAGATATGTGTTGTAGGTATGAATAGTATTGTCGTTCAAAAAATTTGTGATAATGTGTATAACAAGGTTTTTAGGCCTGCGCTTCGTGGTGGGTGTTTGTATATAGAATTATTTTATTTGACGAACGCGTACGTTTTTAGTCGGTTTAGATTTTAAGGTTACAGAGTTTGTTATTTGATAAAAACAGTGACATCAATTACACAATAGGTATACACAAAAAAAGATTGGAAACAAAATATGGCGAAAATAATTTGCACCAAATTTAATTTCAAGACATTCTCTTCTATTTCTAATCTCTCTTTGACATCATGGGAGTCCCTGAAGAAGAAGAACTGAAGGTTGTGGCTTATAAGTTACGTGAATGAGCGAGAGCTTGGTGGCTACTTGGATGAGGATGAAACGAATGATCAAAGGTAGGTTTTTGCCCCTGGATATTGACAAGTTTTGTACCAACAATACCATACTTGTTTCTAAGAAAAGAGAATAGTAGTCGACTATATAGGTAAGTTTTTAAGGTTGCATGCCCGTTGTAACTTAAGGGAAACGAACGAACAATCCGCGGCTAGGTATATCAGTGGATTGAATTCTTCAATCCAAGAGAGGTTGAGCTTGACACCAATTTGGTCCATGGATCAACCTCAAAACATGGAAATGAAGGCGGAAAGGATGGCTTCTGAAATCGGAGTTAGGTTTAGGCATTTAAACATGGAGAGTTTGAATACTTATCGGAGTCGACCTAACCAAATTTAATCTACCATTCCTAGTACTACTACCAAAACCTCAAGTTCTAAAGCTAGTAAGAGTAGAGTAGACAAGAACAAGGAAAGTCAACCAATGAATTCTAACCATTATGCTAGACCAATAGGTGCTAAGTGTTTTAGGTGTGGTGAATCGAGGCATAGGTCTAATATGTGTCCTAAACGATTTACTTACTATTCGATAGAGATTAAGAATGACGGACTGATTATTGACGATGTGTTTCAAGAAGGAGACGAGGAGTTAGAGTACGCCAAGCCTTTAGATGGAGAGGCAGAACAAGTCACATATGTTGTCCAACAAACTTCGTGTTCGCCTAAGGTTAGTAACTCTTCACACATAAATAAAATCTTTCAAACTAAATGTTTGTTAGTTAAGAAATATTTTTATATTATCATCGATGGAAGGAGATTTGCAAAAACTGTGGTGTATAAATGGCTTTGGTTAAAGCTTTTAAGCTCCCAACCGAATCCCATCATGGTCCTTATTAGATTAGGTGGATTAAGAAGGGGTTGACGCTTAAGGTGACCAAGATTAGTAAGGTTCCTCTTGCTACTGGGAAACATTACAATGAGTTGGTTACTTGTGATGTTGTTGATATAGAGGCATGTCATGGATTGTTAAGAATACCATGGCAACATGATGTGGACGCTAGGCACCAAGGTAAATCAAATATGTATTTGTTTAAATGGAGCGAAAAAACTATTGTAATGTTACATTTATGTGTCGTCTCTTCTAAGAAGAAACTAGAGAACAAGACTTTGGTAACTTTAGGGGTTTCACCAAAGGAGTTTCAAGATGAAAATAAGGAGACAGGAGTTTCTTATGCTTTACTTGTGAAAGGCGTTAAAGATGTCGTGGAGAATGCTATACCAGCGGTAATTAAACCCTTACTACCCGAATTTGGCAAGATTATGGCAGATGATACACTAGACGCTTTGCCACTATTGAGGAATATTCAACACCAAATTGATTTGATTCCTGGACAAATTTTACCTACTCACTATAGGATGAGCCCTAAGGAGTCTAAAGTTGTGTGTGAGAAGATAGAGAATTGTTGAAAAAGGCCACATTTAAGAAAGCATTATTCCTTGTGCGGTTTTGGCGCTTCTTTCACCAAATAAGGATGGAAGTTGGAGGAAGTTCGTTGATAGTCGAAGCCCATCAACAAAATCACAGTAAAGGTTATCATTTTCCTATTTCGGCATCTTGACAACTTATTGGATCAATTAGCACATGCTAGATTATTTTCTAAAATAGATTTGAGGAGTGGCTACCATCAAATTCATATTAAACTAGGTGATGAATGGAAGACCGCTTTCAAGAAAAGGATGGGTTGTAAGAGTGGCTTGTTTTTCCCATTTAATTATCTAATACCCCTAGTACTTTTATGCATTTAATAACTCAATTTTGTAGTAGTGTATTTTGATGATTCTTTTTTTTATAGCCCAAACCGAGGGGGAACATTTGGGTCATCTAGGAAAGGTTATGAAGGCAACAGCTGATAACAAATTGTTTTTTAACTTAAAGAAGAGTACTTTCCTTACTAATAAACTCTTGTTTCTTGGTTACATTGTGAGTTCGGATGGGATTCATGTTGATTAAACCAAGGTCCATGCGGTTCGTGATTGGCCATCGCCTAAGAAGTTGTCCGAAGTTAGAAGTTTTTATGGATTGGCAACCTTTTATAGGTGATATTTGTGAGAAATTTTAGCTAGCATCGTGGCGCTATTAGGTTTTTTACCAATTGTTTTGAAAGAAGTGATGTTTTAAATGGACAACTGAGGTGGAGGAAAGCTTTTAGATTATCAAGGAGAAGTTGACAACCGCCCTGGTACTTTCTTTACCTAACTTTGATAAAAAAATTGAAATAAAGTGTGATGCTTATGGAACCATGATTGAGGCTGTTTTGACAAGATGTGGGACACTTAGCGTTTCATAGAGAGAAACTAAATGAAGCTCCGCAAAAGTGGTCAACTTATGAACACGAGTTGTACGTGCTTGTTCAAGCTATGAAGAAGTGGCATCATTACTTGATTCAACGAGAGTTTGTGGTTTATTCGGATCATCAAGCTCTCAAACAACTCAAAGGCACTTAAATAAGATACATGCGAGGTGGGCGAGTTTCTTGGTGAAATTCAACTATATGATCAAGCATAAATCGGGTGCAAGTAATAAAGTGGCGGATGCATTAAGTAGAAATACCATTTTATTAGTAACTGTAGAACCATAGAGGGGGAGGGGGGTGAATACAGTTTTCTTGACTTCTTTGAAGTTTATAAAACTTCAATTCTCAAAAGAACGGAGTGGTGTGCTAATCTACTTTGTGGTAAGAACAATAAGTAGATAGAGAGAAAAAGAGACATCATGATATATACTGGTTCGGAAAGGGGGGTTTAGTCCTTCTGTACGTCTAGTTGCGAATCCATGACTCTGATACTACACTAGTATTATCCTTATGGTGACTAATAAAGTATTTTAACATTAACTCCATGATATGACACAACCTATTTTTATACATAAGATCTTTTGCTAAAAGATATGGATTAAGATTCTGCACACATGGTGGCTGCATCCAAAGTTCCCATGCTCAAACCTGGTAAGTATGAGATCTGGAGGATGAGGATTAAACAATATATCCAGATGATAGACTATGCACTATAGGATGTCATAGAGAATGGTGCAACCTTGCTAAAAACAACAACTGTGAAAGGTGTTATGACAGAGATGCCTATTACAACTGCTAAAGAAAAGGCTCAGAGAAGATTAGAGATGAAAGCTAGAAGTATTTTAATGATGGGAATTCCCAATGAACATCAATTAAAGTTTAACTCTATAAAGGATGCCAAAAAGTTGCTAGAAGTTGTTGAAAAGAGATTTTGTGGGAATGAAGCTACAAGAAATACTCAAAGGAATCTCTTAAAGCAGCAATATGAAAACTTCACTGCTCCAAGCTCATAGAGGCTTGATCAAACTTTTGATAGGCTTCAAAAGCTTGTGAATCAGTTGGAACTTTTGGGTGAAAAGATTTCACACGAAGATGTTAATCAAAAGTTATTAAGAAGTTGTCACCTGAGTGGAACACACATGCTGTTGTGTGGAGGTATAAAGCTGATTTGGATACAATAAGCATGGATGATCTCTACAACAACCTCAAGGTGTATGAACCAGAAGTTAAAGGGATGTCTAGCTCAAGTTCAAGTACACGGAACATGGCTTTTGTGTCCTCTTCAAATAACAACACTAGCAGCACTAATAAAGCAGTTAATACTGCTAATGGAGTTTCTACTGCTAGCACTCAAGTTAATGCTGCTTACTCTACAAATATTGATAACTTGAGTGATGCTGTTATTTGTGCATTCTTTGCTAGTCAACCAAATAGTCCTCAACTTGTACATGAGGACTTGCAACAAATCCATCCAGATGACATGAAAGAGATGGATTTGAGATGGCAAATGGCCATGTTGACTATGAGGGCTAGAAGGTTTTTGAAGAATACAGGAAGGAAGCTTACTGTTAATGGCAATGAGACTATTGGTTTTGATAAGTCCAAAGTGGAGTGCTACAACTGCCGTAAGAGGGGACATTTTGCTAAGGAGTGTAGAGCTCTAAGAAATCAAGACAACAAGAACAAGGAAAGCTCAAGAAGGAGTGTGCCTATGGAAACATCTACTTCCACAGCTTTAGTGTCTTGTGATGGTCTTAGTGGATATGACTGGAGTGATCAGGTAGAGAAAGGGTGATAAGTGTAGAATACACATATCCATTTGTACCTAAAATAACCCAATTAAACCCAAAACAGACCAAAAATGGCAAAAATATGCTTGTATTTGTGTTTTGTGTGTGCAGGTATGGATAAGTCAAAAATCACAAGAAAACAGTCAAAAACGAGCAAGCACGGACACGAGAATCAGAAGAGTACAAAGCCAAAGCCAGAAAAGTCAAGCCTCAGTCAAAATCAGCCAAGAAAAATCAAAGTCAGTCAAAGATGGTCAAACTAAGTCAAACACAAAAGGACAAATCCTAAAAATGTTTCACTTTGGTCCCTCAACTCTCACAAAAGTCCAAAAATGTCCCCTCCTCTAATTGGGCCTTACCCGGATCTAATAAGCCCAAATCCTAGCCCACTTTACTTTTATATAAACTCCAAGGACCAAACTTGCACTTTCCCAAAGTTATTTATAACTAGAAAAGAAGAAAGGAATGAAAGGGACTGAAAGTGTCAAAAGGCCAAAGTAATAACAGTTTTAACTGTCAAAAAATGGGCGCGAAACCCATTTTACTATTCACCCATCTTCCCCGTGTTTACCCAAGGTCAAAATCATAGGGCTTTTCCAAATTGAGGGTCCCTAAGGTAGTTAGGAAGTGTGATGATGCCCCAAGTATTAAAGAATGGGTGTCAGATGACAAGGAAGAGGATGTGTCTCAGCCAAAAATTAAAAAGAAAAATAGTTAGGCCTAGTATTGTTAAGAAAGAGTTTGTCAAATCTAAACAACAAGAAAAAACCGCTAGGAAAACTGTTGAACAATTTGAGCAACATAGGCAAAACACTCACAGTCCAAGAGGCAATCAAAGAAATTGGAACAATATGATGTCTCAAAAATTAGGAAGCAATTTTGAGATGTTTAATAAGGCATGTTAAGTGTGTGGAAGCTTTGATTATTTTCCAGGTTGATTGCACATTATATCAAAAACAATTTTAAAATCAAAGGGATGGAAAACCTGTTTGGACAATGTCAAAGGGACAATCATCAAAACTTTGCTAAAAAGACTCACCCCTGTGCTAAAAAGAACATGGTTCCAAGAGCAGTACTAATGAAGTCTGGCTTAGTATCAATTAATACTGCTAGACAAAATATTTCTAAAACAGCAGTATTGGTTAATACTGCTAGACAAGTTAATACTGCTCACTCAAAAACAACAGTGAATGCTGCTAGACCAATGTCATATCTTTCTAAAACAACACATTCAACTGTTAAGAGGCCCATTCATAAGAACACAACATTTAAAAACAGTAATATTAATCAAAGGGTTAATACTGTTAGGGGTAAAAAATTTAATACTGCTAGGCCAAAAGCAGTAGTTAATGCTGTTAAGGGAAATAATTTTAATGCTGTTAAGGCCTCAGCTTGTTGGGTTTAGAAACCAAAGCATAAAGTTTTAGACCATGTTTCTAAACACAACAGTGCATCAATCACCCTAAAAAAGTTTGATTATATTGATGCACAAGGCAGATCCAAGTCAGTGATGGCTTGGGTCCCCAAAAGAAACTGATTTTCTTATCTAATGTGCAGGGCAATCCACAAATGGATTTACAAGATCAAGGAGTGATTGATAGTGGATGCTCAAGGGCATGACAGGGGAACGTGTCCTATACATAAAAACATAGACTATGAAGAGATAGATGGAGGATATGTTGCTTTTGGAGGGAACCCCAAAGGAGGGAAAATCACAGGAAAATGTACCATTAAAACTGGTAATCTAGATTTTGAAAATGTGTATTTTGTGAGAGAGTTAAAGTTTAATCTCTTTAGTGTCTCACAAATGTGTGATAAAAAGAATAGTGTTCTTTTTAATGACACTGAATATATTGTTTTATCTCCAAACTTTAAGTTAATTGATGAAAGTCAAGTTTTACTTAGAGTTCCTAGAAAGAACAATATGTATAGTGTTGATTTAAAGAACATAGTTCCTAAAGGAGGTTTAACTTTCCTTTTTGCAAAAGCCACATCTGATGAATCTAAACTTTGGCATAGAAGGCTAGGTCACTTAAATTTTAAAACCATGAATAAATTGGTTAAGGGAAATCTTGTAAGAGGTTTACCTTCTAAAGTTTTTGAAAATGATCATACTGTATTGCCTTGTCAAAAGGGAAGCAACACAGAGCTCTTGTAAGTCTATAAAAACAGAGAACTCAATCAGTCTTCCTTTAAATTTGTTGCATATGGACTTGTTTGGTCCAACATTTGTAAAAAGCCTTTAGGAAGAAAATGTATTGCCCTAGTTTGTCACAGAGATTATAGTAGTTTAGTAGGGTATTCTTTCTAGCTACAAGAGGAGACTCGTGGGCATTCTTAAGTCTTTATTAATTGGGATAGAAAATTTGTAGATCACAAGGTTAGGTGATTAGTTGTAATATGGGGCTGAGTTTAAAAAATAGGAGAAATGGAATCAGTTTGGTGAAATGAAGGGTATTTTGAGACAATTTAGTGTAGCTAGAACTCCTTAACAAAATGGAGTTGCTAAGAGGAGGAATAGGACACTAATTGAGGCTGCTAGGACTATGCTAGCTGATACTAGTTGCAACTACTTTTTGGGGAGAAGCAATTAATACTACTTGCTGTGTGCAAAATAGAGTGTTAGTAGTTAAGCCTCATAACAAGACCCCATATGAACTTTTTCATAGTAGAACACCAACTTTAAGTTTTATGAGACCATTTGTGAGTCATGTTACCATTCTCAATACCATAGATCACTTAAGCAAATTTGATGGTAAGGCTGATGAAGATTTCTTTGTTGGATACTCTTTGAATAGTAAAGCCTTTAGAGTATTCAATAGTAGAACAAGGATAGTGGAAGAAAACTTACTTATTAGGTTTAGTGGTAGTACACCTAATGTTGTAGGTAGTGGACCAGATTGGCTATTTGATATTGATGCACTAACAAGAACAATGAATTATGAGCCAATTGTTGCAGGTACACAGTCTAATGGTTTTGCAGGTACAAAAGCAAGTGATAATGCAGGTTAAGTTAGAAAGGAGATAGAACCTGTTAAAGATTACATTTTGCTACCATTATGGACTACTGATCCACCATATTCCCAAGATCCAAAGAGTTCTCATGATGATGGATCCAAACCTTCAAGGGATGATGGAAAGAAGGTTGATGGAAAATCCCAAGAAAGATAGTGAATAGTAAAGATGAAGAGAAGGGAAGTTAATTTTAACAGCACTAACATGATAATATGCTGGAAATATTAATATATTAGGTTCAACTGTTAATGCTGCTGGATTAAAATAAGGTTACATGCTGTTGGTGGAAAAAAAGCATGGAAACTTCCATTTGATTGTGGAAGAAAAACATAAAGTTTATAAAGCAAATGAGTCTATTTATTTACAAGATATTAAGGGATTAAAATTTGAAATTCATTTAGGAGAAATAGCTATTAGAGAGCTTAAAAAGAAGCTTGAAATAGTTCAAAAAGAAAAAGACGGCATTCAACTTAATGTAGATAAATTTGAACATGCATCTAAAAGTTTAAACAAGCTCATAGAGTGTCAGATAGTTGACAATTGCAAGAAAGGTTTAGGCGATGAAAATTATAATGTAGTTCCACCTCCCTACACAGGAAATTTCATGCCTATAATACCTGACTTGTCTTTTACTGGTTTAGATGAGTTTGTTAATGAGCCTGTAGTTGAGAACTGTAAAGCTATGTCTAGCAAAGAAGAGCCTAAGGTAGTTAAGAAGAATGATGATGCCCTAATTATTGAAAAATAGGTGTCAGGTGATGAGGAAGAGGATGTGTCTCAGCCTAAAATTGAAAAGAAAACAGTTAGGCCTAGTATTGTTAAGAAAGAGTTTGTCAAATTGAAACAACAAGAAAAAAGTGATAGGAAAACTGTTAAACAAGTTGAGCAACATAGGCAAAACACCCACAGTCCAAGAGGCAATCAAAGAAATTGGAACAATATGATGTCTCAAAAACTAGGAAGCAATTTTGAGATGTTTAATAAGGCCTGTTATGTGTGTGGAAGCTTTGATGATTTGCAAGTTGATTGCAATTACCATCAAAAACAGTTTCAAAATCAAAGGATGGTAAGACCTGTTTGGAACAATGCTCAAAGGGTGAAACAACAAAACTTTGCTAAAAAGACTCACCCTTGTGCTAAAAAGAACTTAGTTCCAAGAGCAGTAGTAATGAAGTCTGGTTTAGTATCAGTTAATACTGCTAGACAAGTTAATGCCACTCACTCAAAAACAACAATGAATGCTACTAGACCAATGTCATATCTTTCTAAACAGCAGATTTAACTGTTAAGAGGCCCATTCATAAGAACACAACATTTAAAAACAGTAATATTAATCAAAGGGTTAACACTGTTAGGGGTAAAAAATTTAATACTGCTAGGCCAAAAGCAGTAGTTAATACTGTTAAGGGAAATAATTATAATGCTGTTAAGGCCTCAGCTTGATGGGTTTAGAAACCAAAGCATAAAGTTTTAAACCATGTTTCTAAACACAACAATGCATCAATCACCCTAAAAAAGTTTGATTATGTTGATGCACAAGGCAGATCCAATGCAGTGATAGCTTGGGTCCCCAAAAGAAACTGATTTTCTTATCTAATGTGCAGGGCAATCCATAAATGGATTTACTGGATCAAGGAGTGATTGATAGTGGATGCTCAAGGCACATGACAGGGAACATGTCCTATCTTACAAACTATGAAGAGATAGATGGAGGATATGTTGCTTTTGGAGGGAACCCCAAAGGAGGGAAAATCACAAGAAAAGGTACCATTAAAACTGGTAATCTAGATTTTGAAAATGTGTATTTTGTGAGAGAGTTAAAGTTTAATCTCTTTAGTGTCTCATAAATGTGTGATAAAAAGAATAGTGTTCTTTTTAATGACACTGAATGTATTGTTTTATCTCCAAACTTTAAGTTAATTGATGAAAGTCAAGTTTTACTTAGAGTTCCTAGAAAGAACAATATGTATAGTGTTGATTTAAAGAACATAGTTCCTAAAGGAGGTTTAACTTGCCTTTTTGCAAAAGCCACATCTGATGAATCTAAACTTTGGCATAGAAGGCTAGGTCACTTAAATTTTAAACCATGAATAAATTGGTTAAGGGAAATCTTGTAAGAGGTTTACCTTCCAAACTTTTTGAAAATGATCAAACCTGTGTGCTTATCAAAAGTAAAACCAGCACAGAGCCTCTTGTAAGTCCAAAACAGAGAACTCAATCAGTCTTCCTTTACATTTGTTGCATATGGACTTGTTTGGTCCAACATTTGTAAAAAGCCTTAAGAAGAAAATGTATTGCCTAGTTGTCACAGATGATTACAGTAGGTTTACATGGGTTTTCTTTATAACTACTAAGGATGATACTAGTGGCATTATTAAGTCCTTTAGAACTAGGATAGAAAGTCTAGTAGATCACAAGGTTAAGGTGATTAGATGTGATAATGGAACTGAATTCAAAAACAGAGAAATGAATCAGTTTTGTGAGATGAAGGGTATTTTGAGACAATTTAGTGTAGCTAGAACTCCTCAACAAAATAGAGTTGCTGAGAGGAGGAATAGGACACTAATTGAGGCTGCTAGGACTATGCTAGCTGATTCTAAGTTGCCAACTACTTTTTGGGCAAAAGCAGTTAATACTGCTTGCTATGTGCAAAATAAAGTGTTAGTAGTTAAGCCTCATAACAAGACCTCATATGAACTTTTTCATGGTAGAACACCAACTTTAAGTTTTATGAGACCATTTGGGTGTTTTGTTACTATTCTCAATACCATAGATCACTTAGGTAAATTTGATGGTAAGGCTGATGAAGGTTTCTTTGTTGGATACTCTTTGAATGGTAAAGCCTTTAGAGTATTCAATAGTAGAACAAGAATAGTGGAAGAAAACTTGCATAATAGGTTTAGTGAGAGTACACCTAATGTTGTAAGTAGTGGACCAGATTGCCTATTTGATATTAATGCACTAACAAGAACAATGAATTATGAGTCAATTGTTGCAGGTACACAGTCTAATTGTTTTGCAGGTACAAAAGCAAGTGATAATGTAGGTCAAGCTAGAAAGGAGAAAGAACATGTTAAATATTACATTTTGATACCATTATGGACTGCTGATCCACCATATTCCCAAGATCCAAAGAGTTCTCATGATGATGGATCTAAACCTTCAAGTGATGATGGAAAGAAGGTTGATGAAGATCCAAGAAAAGATAATGAATATAAAGATCAATAGAAGGAAGATAATGTTAACAGTTGAACTAACAGTATTAACATTGTTAGTGCTGTTAACATTTTTGGAAATATGAGAAGGGTAGGCAAAGGTTTTTCTGGTAGAGTAACACCTTTATTTCAAATAATGGTGGTACAAAACCAATCACAATTGGGTGAAGGTTCAGTAATTCCAACTGATCCCCATCACACACCTACCTTTATTCAACCATCTACTCAACCTCAAAAGACACAACAATCTAGGAAACCTAAAAGAGAGGACACTCAGGTACCTCAGCCTAGTGATCCTATTGAAAATGTTGTAGATGAGGCTGTCTATAAGGAGTTGGGTGATAGTTTGGTGAGGGCTGTCACTACTGCTTCTAGCTTAGAAGCAGAGCAGGACATTGGTAACATAAATAAGACCCAATCCATGGCAACACCTAATAAATCTAGTTCCCAAGGAACTAATTCAGGTGGTGGTCCCTGGTGCCAAGAAACCATGGGGGATACTATTGCTCAAACTAGGTTTGAGAGTGTATCTAAACATTCCAATGATTCACTGCTCGCAAGAGGTAACACACTTCGAAGTGATGAGGATATACTTAAACTTGATGAATTGATAGCATTATGTACCACTTTACAAAACTAGGTTCTTGATTTGGAGAAGACAAAGACCACTCAACATAATGAGATTGCTAGTTTGAAAAGGAGGGTCAAGAAGCTTGAAAAGAAAAATAGGTCAAGAACTCATAGGCTGAAGAGATTATACAAAGTTGGTTTGACTGCTAGGGTAGAATCCTCTGATAATGAAGAAAGTTTGGGTGAGGATGCATCCAAACAGGGGAGGATTGATGCTATTGATGCAGATGAAGAAATTACCCTGGTTAGTGTTCATGATGTGAATGTTTCTGCTGGTGAGGAGGTGTTTGCTACAACTGTTGATGATATTACTTTGGCTCAAGTACTTGAAGAAATGAAAAGTACAAAACCCAAGAAGAAAGGGGTTGTTATACAAGAGCTGGGTGAATCTACAACAACAATATCTTCACAACTATCTTCACAACAATCACAGGACAAAGGTAAAGGGATATTGATAGAACCTGTGAAGCCTATGAACAAGAAAGATCTAATCAGGCTTGATGAAGAAACTGCTTTAAATTTACAAGCTGAATTTGATGAAGAAGAAAGACTTGCAAGAGAGAAAGCTGAAAAAGAAGAAGAAGCCAATATTGCCTTGATTGAAACATGGGATGATATACAGGCAAAGATTGATGTTGATCATCAATTGGCTGAAAGAATGCAAGCACAAGAACAAGAAGAGTTGTCTATTGAAGAAAAGGCTACATTATTTCAACAACTCTTAGAGAAAAGAAGAAAGCATTTTGCAGCTAAAAGAGCAGAAGAGAAAAGAAACAAACCACCAACAAAAGCTCAACAGAGAAAGATAATGTGTACTTACCTAAAGAACATGGAAGGATACAAGCTCAAAGATTTGAAGTTGAAAGAGTTTGATTCTATCCAAGAGATGTTTGACAGAGCATTCAAAAGGGTAAATACATTTGAAGACTTTAGAACAGAGTTGGTGGAAGGCAAAGAAAAGAGAGCAGGAACAGAGCTGGTATAAGAGATTACAAAGAAGCAAAAGGTGGAAGATGACAAAGAAATAGCAGAGCTTAAACAGTTAATGGAAATCATTCCAGATGAAGAAGAAGTAGCAATTGATGCTATACCTTTAGCTGTTAAGTCTCCAAGTATTATTGGCTGGAAGATTTATAAAGAAGGAAGAAAAATCTATTATCAAATAATGAGAGCTGATGGAAAGTCTCAAATGTACATGATCTTTAGTCAAATGCTTAAAAGTTTTGACAGGAAAGATTTAGAGGATTTTTACAAGTTGGTAAAAGCTAAATATGAGTCAACAAGACTAGTGGAAGACTTGGATTTGTTGTTATGGGGTGATTTGAAAACAATGTTTGAACCACATGTAGAAGATAAAGTATGGAAGAATCAACAAGAATACAAAGTGTTGAATTGGAAGCTATATGACTTCTATGGAGTACATTTCTTGATGATGCAACATGTGCAGATTTATATGTTGGTAGAGAAGAAGTATCCCCTTACACCATCCACACTTTAAATGATGTTGGAAAAGAAGCTTATAATTGACTATGAAAGTGAAATGGCTTATCAGCTTCTTAAATTCATCATGAAACAGCTTAAGAAGTAAAGAAGTGTTTGGAAGCATCCCCCTAGTGTTGATGAAGCTTTAAATGAAGAAACTTGATGACTTTGAAGAAGAATATTAGGTTTAGAGGAGGATTGTTGGGATTAAAAGTCTTCTTGATGCTGTTTGAATTATTGCTGCTCATGTTTGTGTTAATGTTGCTCAGCTGGATTTAGTGCTGCTCATGAACTTCAATGAAAATATGCTAAGTGTTTACTACTGTTAGTACAAAGTTACTACTGCTAGTAAATATTAGTACTACTCAAGGTTAAGACTGCTCAGAGATAAGTTAATGCAGCTGAGGTTAATAAGTTAGTACTGTTTGTTGTTAGTACTGCTTATATGATATGTATTAAGTTATCTGTTTATAGAAAAGATTATGGATACTTAGGAAAGTGTTGGAAGCCGACTAGGGCTCCTTGGTGTATAAAAGGAGATCCTAAGGCATAGAGTTTGATATCTTTTATCAATCTTTTGAAGTCTTAGACGTATAATTCATAGCTTCAAGGTCTTTGTAACTCTAATACTTTAAAAGTATTCGTATTATTATCATTAGTAATATTGGAGTTTATTTGTTGAATTGTATGTTCATTGAATTACTGTTTCATTAATAATTCTTCTTAATATTAAAGATTAGATTCCGCATAATCTTTAATACATTCAAACACAGTTTCTACTATAGTTGTGTTAGATTTATCTAATATAACTAAACCTTAAACAAGCTTAAGGAATTTGATCTATTAAAGTGGGATCAATATATCTCATGTTGCACTAATAAACCATATGGTTTTTGGTGTTTAGCTTTGACCTTTAAGCACGTCAAGCACTTGCTAACATAGGTGGCAATATCGGCTTTCATGTTTGGCCACCAATATAATTTCTTCATGTCATGGTACATTTTGTCAGAACCCGGATGAACAAAATATTTTGACTTATGGGACTCATGCATAATCAAGGTCCTCAGATCACCATAGCACGGTAACCAACTCTTGTTATTTAAACATAGTATTTCGTCGGCACGCGGTTCCAACTTTTCCTTTGAGAGGTCCTTCCTGATCATACCTCCTAGATCTTCAGCTTCAATGTTTTTCAGTTTCATTGCTTCTATCTGAGCTTCCAAATTTTGCCTGGGGAGATCCAAACCAATAGTCATAACTAAGACTCGAACCCGTAATGGCTTAATATGTTCTTTACGGCTTAAAGCATTGGTCACTACGTTTGCTTTCCCCGGGCGATAACGAATTTCACAATCATAATCGCTAAGCAACTCCAACCAACAACGTTGCCTCATGTTCAACTCTTTTTGATCAAGAATGTGTTGTAAACCTTTGTGGTCGGTGAACACGGTACACTTTGTCTCGTACAGATAGTGTCTCCAAATCTTTAGAGCAAACACTACTGCACCAAGTTCCAAATCATGAGTAGTATAATTCTTCTCGTGAGTCTTCCATTGTCGTGATGCATAATCAATCACCTTCTTGTTTTGCATCAAAACAACACCCAATCCTTTATGCGAAGCATCGCAATAAACAATAAAGTTCTCAGCTAAGATTGGCGTGCTACACAACTTATCCTTCAATGTCTGAAAAGTTGCTTCTTGCTTGTCACCCCATTCAAAGGAGACCTTCTTATGAGTAAGCTTGGTCATCGACTTAGCAACCTTTAAAAATCCTTCAATGAATCTCTGATAATAACCGGCAAGACCTAAAAATTGACGAATCTCCGTTGGAGTCTTAGGAGATGCCCAATCTTTTATGGATTCGATCTTGGCGGGATCCACGTGAATGCCTTGACTATCAATCACGTGGCCGAGAAATTATACCTTGGGAATCCAAAATTCACATTTAGAGAATTTAGCATACAACTCCTCTTTCTTTAGCAACTCTAAGATTAACTTAAGATGCTCTTCATGTTCTTCTTTGTTCTTCGAGTAGATGAGGATATCGTCAATAAAGACAATCACAAATTTATCCAAATATGGCTTGCACACACGATTCATGAGATCCATAAATACCGCCGGTGCGTTCGTCAAACCAAATGGCATAACTTGAAATTCATAATGACCATAACGAGTTCTGAAAGCGGTCTTCGGAATGTCTCCTTCACGAACTCATAACTGATGATAGCCCGACCTCAAATCGATCTTTGAGTAGACACTCGATCCTTGAAGTTGATCAAATAAATCGTCGATCCTCAGGAGTGGATAACGATTCTTAACAGTTAGCTTGTTTAATTCCTGATAGTCGATGCACATTCGAAATGATCTATCCTTCTTCTTGACAAACAAGACCGGAGCTCCCCAAGGTGAGGGACTGGGTCTTATGAAGCCTTTGTAAGAAAGTTCCTGCAGTTGATCCAAAAATTCTTTCATCTCGGACGGAGCTAACCGATAAGGTACCCGAGCTACAGGTGCAGCACCAGGTACCAAATAAATTTGAAATTCCACTTGTCAGACTGGTTGAATGCCCGGCAAGTCTTCGGGAAAAACTTCAGGAAAGTCTCGAACGATTGGTACGTCTTCAAGTCGCTTCTCCTCTGACTTGTCTTCAGCCTTCTTTGCGGTAATATGTGCCAAAAAGGCCTGACATCCTTTTAGCAAATACTTTTGAGTTTTGGTGAACGAGATGATGTTTAACCGAAACTCGTATCCGTTGTTGCTTCCGTTACCACGAAAAATTAAAATTTCATTTCTAAAGGGAACATGAACGAGTTTCTCATCACAAACGATTACGGTATGATATTTTCTTAACCAACCCATACCAATTATGACATCAAAGCTACCGAGCTCTACTGGCATTAAATCGATGTTGAATGGATGATTCAGAAAATTTAGTGTGCAACCCCGTATAAGTGTATGAACTTCAATTATTTTACCGTCAGCTAACTCGACGTCATAACCATGATCTAGTGTAGTTGGAACAGTATCAATCAAAGAACTAAATGCAGTAGACACGAAACTCCAATCAGAACCAGTATCAAATAAAATCAAAGCATAACGGTTGTTTAGGAGAAACGTACCTGTAACAACATTGGAGTTTAGGTTTGTCCCTGTCATGCCTACAGCATAAGCCCTTACCACAGCATTACCATTCCTAGCTTGATTTCCCTGATTCTTGTTTCTCAACTTTGGGTAGTCCTTCTTGTAATGCCCTTGAACCCTACATTCATAGTAAGTGACACCCTGTTGAGTGTTAGTGTTAACAGTAGCACCCCTACAATCACGAGCCAGATGGCCAAACTTTTTGCATTTGTTGCACCTTGGTGCACATTGTCCTTCGTGATGGTAGTTGCATTTGGGGCATAGAGGTTTAGATCCTCCGTACGGTTTCTTCTCACCAAGCCTAGCGATATAGGCCTGTGCCACATTATGCCTTTTAAAAGGCTGGTGTTGGTTTTGATTGTTCCTTGAAGTGTCCTCAAATTTCCTCTTGTTTTTAGCTTGGCATTATGCCAAAGTAAGGATCTTTTGATCCATCAGTTCAGTTGTAAATTCAATTGCATCATGCATCTTCTTTGGCTTAGACGCCATCACACTTCCTTGGATCATGTCAGGAAGACCACCGACATACTTTTCAACCTAATCAGACTCTTCGAGAAACATCCTCCCGCACAACAAAGCCAACTCCTGAAAGCATTGGGTATAGCTTTCCACATCAGTACCCTTCACCTTTAAATTCCATATTTCAATCTCTAATTTCTTAATCTCTCCTCTAGGACATTATTTGTCAGTCATCATTTTCATGAGTGTTTTCCACGGCATGCCATAAGCAGCATTATGACCAACAGTTTTAACGTTGGAGTTCCACCACGTCAAAGCATTCCCAGGTAAGGTACATGTGGCATATTTTACTTGAATTCCGACTGCACAGTTGCTTATATAAAAAATTGATTCCATCCTCTCGAACCATTGAGTTAACCCAACGACTCTTCCAGTACCTATGAAATTAAAGGGTTGACACTTCAGGAAGTCGCTATAGGTGCACTCGCGAGCAACAGGCATTCATCTTCTTTCGTCACTCCCTGAATCATGGCTGTCATCGCTATTCCTGCTTTTGTCTACGTCATATTTTGCTAATGCATCAGCAACTCCTTGGGCAACTAGTGCCTTAATTTAAGCATCGGTCATAGGTGTGGTGATGGTTGTTGCGGCTTTTCTCTTTGGTGGCATTTTCTTCAAATCACAAGAAAATATAATACATGTTAGATTTCATACAATCATAAACGCAACATGACATATGCACAATAAATAAAATGAGATCACAACACACAATGAAATATACAACCAAAGTGAAATCAACAATGATATAAATAAATCGACATTCATTTATAATAAATTCGATACAGACATGATAGATCTTGGTCACAAACGACCAGTACATGAAATAAAAAATAAAAAATACAGTCCTAAGGCAATGCTAGCTGGGGGTCACCCATAATACTTAGCATGCCATACAATGATAGCT